>BPTQ01000007.1:348783880-348791380 GCA_019973895.1 Chrysanthemum seticuspe | reverse complement strand
TGTCTACTGTCAGTCTAGAGTGCAAATTGGATTTGAAGGCCATCGCATTACATGCTCGAAATGCAGAATACAATCCAAAGGTATGCTGCAATTATTAATATTATTACCGTAAGCCAGATATGATAGGATTCAGGCTTGTGGTTAATATACCCATTGTTTGGCTGTTATGTAATCTTTTTAGTTGTGTTTTGGTAACCACAGCCGAGGCCAAGCTGCGACCACAGCCGAGACCACAGCCGAGGCCAAGCCGCGACCACAGCCGAGACCAAAAGGTAAGATATGTCGTTGCGTATTTTAAATAGTTTAGGGTTTTAGGTAAGGAGAACTATCCAAGCATCGGGTATGAAAAAGACCCTTTAAACCATTAGGGTTGAATTGGTCATTTTAACAATTAGGGTAGGAGAGTAGGATGGTGGATTTTGGGACATAAACCAAGATCTTGGCAAGGTGTTGGGGTCCACCCCCTTTCATGCGTAATAGCACTTTAACTTGGTTAATGAGATCATGCTGTTTCATCTGCTTGTGATACAAAAGATTTGATCATGTTTGCTTACGACTTTTTGAACAGTGTGTCTAGGGTTGAGGGTTGGTGAAAACATGAGAATGGTGTTAGTGTGTCTAGTTAAAGTGCTATTACACCATTTCCCAACATCATTTCATTCACCTTTTTACAATGATCTTCCCAAAAACTCACCAACAATTCTCTCCTATATTATCAAACAACAAAATTGAAGTTAGCAGCGGTGACACATGGCTTCTCCGATGGTTTACGACGAGGAGGTACATGGTTTCTTGGTCCAGTAGATACAGGAAAGTGTACAGCCCATTTCTTGTTACGGTTTGTTATGGTTACCTAATGATGAGGGTGGAATCTTGAAGGGTAGAAAGGTGGTGCAAAAGGGTTTAGCTTGCTCTAAGAGTTCATAATTGTGTGTGTGTTTTTATTGTGTATTTTTTGGTGTGAAACTCTGTGTGTGTGTGTGTGTGTGAGAGAGAGAAAGGTCAGAGATCAAAGGGTTGGTAATGATAGTGATGGAAATGGTGGAGAGAGATATGAAAACGTTTGTGAGGGTGCCTCATTAACCCCACTTTACTCGACACCATTCCAGCACTATCATTACAAACCCTTTCATCTCTCTTCTTATCATCTCTGCTCTCTCTCTCTCACACACACACAGAGTTTCACACCAAAAAACACACGCTAAAAACACACACACCGTTATTAACTCTTAGAGCAAGCTAAACCCTTTTGCACCACCTTTCTACCCTTCAAGATTCCACCCTCATCATTAGGTAACCATAACAAACCGTAACAAGAAATGGGCTGTACACTTTCCTGTATCTACTGGACCAAGAAACCGTGTACCTTCTCGCCGTAAACCATCGGAGAAGCCACGTGTCACCGCCGCTAACTTCAATTTTGTTGTTTGATAATATAGGAGAGAATTGTTGGTGAGTTTTTGGGAAGATCATTGTAAAAAGGAGAATGAAATGATGTCGGGAAATGGTGTAATAGCACTTTAACTAGACACACTAACACCATTATCATGTTTTCACCAACCCTCAACCCTAGACACACTGTTCAAAAAGTCGTAAGCAAACATGATCAAATCTTTTGTATCACAAGCAGATGAAACAACATGATCTCATTAACAACATGAAAGGGTCTCATTAACCTAGTTAAAGTGCTATTACACATGAAAGGGGGTGGACCCCAACACCCTGCTAAGATCTTGGTTTAGGTCCCAAAATCCACCATCCTACCCTCCTACCGTAATTGTTAAAATGACCAATTCAACCCTAATAGTTTAAAGGGTCTTTTTGATACCCGATGCTTGGATATTTCTCATTACCTAAAACCCTAAACTATTTAAAATATGCAGGTTAAGCTTTGGACAAACTCGAAGAAGCAGAAGATATCGGAAGTCAACTGACAAAACCGCCTGGCAAACACGAGTTCGAGCCTTATGTGTTAGGATATGTTTGTAGAGAATAACATAGTTAAGATTCCCGCTAAATGGATTATACGTATAGTTTTGGACCATTTGCGTATAGGTAGCTTATGTATAGTTTTGGACCATTGGCGATTTTGGAAACACATTTTATGTTATCGATTGATCGTTATATATGATATTATGTTTAGCGAATTTGTGTTGTTGTAGCATAAAATAGGTTCTGAAAACAGGTTGTTACATTGTAAATGTTTTTCGGAAAAAATCTGGAAATTACCCATTTTATAGCAATTTTCTGCAAAATGGGTCAAAGGCTTTCCCCGAGGACATGTCCCCGGCAAAAGAGTTATAGATAATCTTAATTTTCCATTTTCCCCGAAGACATGTCTCCGGCGAAAGGGTTATAGATAATCTTAATTTACCATTTTCCCCGGGGACATATCCACGGCAAAAGTTGGTGCCACGTCGGACGTGGTTGACCAGCGTAAAATGGCTGCGGGACCCACATGTCCCCGGTAAAAGTGGGTTTTGGTCCCCGGGGAAAGCATTCCCGAGAGACTATTGCCGGGGGCTTTCGCCGGGGACATGTTCCCGGTAATAGGCTTCCCAGGGGACATGTCCCCGGCGAAAGCCCCGATTTTTCCCCTGCAAAAGCCCATATTGTTGTAGTGAATATCAATGGCATACCTCTTCCAAATACTTATGGAAAAATTCTGAGCCAAAAACCCTGATAAAGGCTGCAGTAGCATAACTATTCTTTGATGATAAAAGCCATGCAACTATGTTATGACATTATTTTTCTAAACGGTGAAATATTATCAGATAACATGATACATACTACAAAAGTTTGGAACTCGCTTTGCTATTCCTATGACAAATCGGAATTAAGTTATTGGATGACCAAGTTAATTTTAAACAACTGATTTAATTTATTGCAAGACTTTCGATCGGAATTAAGGTATTGTAAGACTTTTGATCGGAAAGTTTGCAAGAGTTGATAAAATGGGAGATGAACTCTAGCTATATATTTATACTAATCATAAGTACCTTAAGAAAATATTTCAATAATATAGCGTTTTTTTCTATATTCTTTGTTTATCAACTCCCAATTTATGAACTTGAGAAACATGTAATATGTTATGCTGGATATTTGAATAAAAGCCAACTTTAGTCGCCCAAGCAATGCTTTCGACCAAGTAGTATGTGGGTGTGCTCATCAACTGCGTAGTAATAAGTTATGGATTAAAGTCTCTTAGAAACCTTTGTAAGATAGACAATATAATTGTGTAAAAATTTGCTTTGTTGGGAATTAGAAAAGCATTAAGAAATCTTATACACAACAATTAAAGGCTGAGCTAGAAAAATTATTAAAGAGGGCAAACTAGAGATGTATAGATGATCGTCATATAAGATTTATTTCGGATTCCACGACTTGATTTTTATCCGTGTCAAGCCAAAAGCCGAGACAAAATGTCAAAATCGAACCAAGGTCCCAAGCATCTATAATTGTTACATGTAATATGCATGAGATTTAGACTTTTAGTCGATTTTAAACCATTCAAATTACAGTCATATCAACAATTCATATACCTTTTACTCCATGTTATAATATGTTATCATGTCATGTTATGCTATAGGAAGGGATAGGGTGAAAAGTAATTTTATTTTTCATTGCCGATCCAATAGCTTTTTGAATATGTTTCTAAACTCGATCACCATAAAACATACTCTAATGTACCATGTCATGTTACGGGAAGGGGTACGGCGGAAAAAAATGAGAATGATGTGAAAAAATTGTAGTCACATAATTCAAATATTGAAAGAGAAATTAGGGGGACATGCATCATTTTTTTTTAAATATATCTAAATTATGAGAGGGTTCATTTTTTTTTTTTTTTTTTTTTTTTTCATTGAGTGTTATCATGGTATCGAGAAATGTTATTATTCTCCTTGATCCATTGCATAAACACATGATGCAAATATATGAAAAATGTAAAACCCCGTTCGTTGATTAGTGGGTCAAAATGTCAGAAATCATGATTAAAAAATGCAAAAACATAAACTTAATAATGGGCCAGACCCTTAATAATGGGCCAAATCATGATTAAAAAATGCAAAACCATAAAAGTTATGAAACTATACTACATTATAATGCATTTGGGACTATTTTATAATTAGAAAGGTTTAAAATTGAGACTTCTTTACTTTCTTATTATGGATGGACTTCAAATCTTGATGAAGAAGGGATTTCAAACATTTTGTTGGAGAAAGGCAGAAAAGTCAGAGTTGGGCTAAAACCTTTCACTAAGTCTACACTATAAATTTGCATACGACTAAAATTATTTGACTTAACCATCTCTACTATTTCTACTTACAAAGCATGAAGACAAATAAACGTGTAGCCGAATAACATTTGCTCACCGTAAAATATAGTTACAGCGTACCCGCCGCCATATTAGGCAGGTACCCTGCTAGTTATGTCAAACAAATTCCAATCAATGTATGAAACGATACAGATAAGATTAATAATATATAAGCTTGCATGCTAAACAATAAAAACCATAATAATCTCTAGACTGAAATAATTTATGAATACACCCATGAAACGATATCATATTATTTTATTTTAAAGTGATGGATGTGATCATATTCCTTGAAGCATGATCTCGTCTAGCTGTTGATGAAAGTGCAAATCCTCTTACGCAAGGTGCAAGAGATTTCATCAAGAGGACTATTTAAGAAAAACACATGATCCTCCTCTTTATCCTCAATAACCTCTATGTCACCTTTCCATCCATTTTTACCCAAAATAACCTTATAGTAAAGTCCCCTATCCTTGAATATATCCTTCCCAGCAACACAAACAAGTACCCTAGAGCAACTAAGATCCGACACATTCGGATCCTTATCCGGGTTAATCAGCGGGTCATCTGACCCACTTGTCCCCGGATGTGCTATTAGCCATATTTCTTTAATTGCTTTGGTCCATGGAGAATCCGACTCCGACCCCATCCTATCTTCCCCCCAAAAGTACGGGTGGAGCAATATAATACCCTCAAGATTCAAACTCTCACCTGAAACCCTACCCGAGTTTTCTGAACCAACCCTAATTGCCATATTGTGAGCTATATTACCACCAGCGCTATCTCCAGCGAAAAAAACATGGCTAAAATCCGCGTAGTCGTTTAGCCATGTGTCGGGTCCATTTCCATTAACATGTTGCGTGACCCACTTGACTGCATCCCATGAATCATCAAAACAAGCGGGGACAGGGTGCTCGGGCGCGGTCCTATAGTCCACGGACACTACAACAACGTTGGATTCGGATGATACGAGGTTAAGGAAGTTATGGTACGTGAGTGAGGCGGCTGTTTCGATTATAAAAGCACCACCATGGAAATAAACCATAAGTGGGAGTTTTTTCACGTTTGAATTTGCCGTCTTAGGAACGTAAATCCGAACAAAAGCATCTGTTTTGGACGAGATATTGACGTCTTTAGATTGAACGCCCGTGTTCGGATCAATACCGGCTGGAACAACATTAGTGCCAGCGAGTTTAACGACCCGACCGTCTTTGTAGACTCTAATTAGGAACGGGATATCTATAAGGATTTCATCTGGTGATGAATCCATTTGGAGATAACTGTGAGAGCTAAAGATAAGATAGTTGTAGAAGTTACAAATTAAACATATAAAACAAACAAAAGATGTGAATTTTCCATGAGGTCGGGCACACCATGCTCACTCATTGATAATGACGTTCAACAAGAAAATATATTATTAGTTGTGTGGCGATATTGTCAGTGATATTTAATATATTGATTTTTTCAAAACCTGTTTGGTTAACGTAGACCATACAGATATACACGTTACAAAATTTAATATCATTTTGCAACAAACAAATCTCAATATAATTTGTTGACATGTAAACATTCGTTGTTCCGATGCTAAAAAGGAATCCTGTGTATTCAATTAAGGTGTGTGTGAGATCAGTGAGAGAATATTGTCTAGGTGTAAAAATGAGAATTGTTAGGCTATGCGCAGTGGATCCGGTCATCGTCGGTTGGTTGCGTCGGTCGAGCAAGGTTGAGCCACTGTGAGCCCATCGGTTGGGGAGAGAAGAATGGTGAACTCGGTTGAGCACACAACCGAGTGTCACAAGCTTAAACTTCCACTTTTCTTGTTGGATTTGGCTTCGATACTCTCCAAATGTGAATTAAGTGGTACAGATATGGACAGCAGAAGCCACTACAAGAAAAAGTGCCTTTAGTGACCAATTATTTTGTGACCACTCATGCTTTGGTCTCTATTATCATAGTTTAGTGACCAATATAATTGTCGTCACTGCATTTTCGTCATTGCCACATAATTAGTGACCGTTACAAATTGTGGTCACTAATTTGTCACAATGACAAGTATTAGTGACGACAAATAATGGTCACATAGTCCGTTACCAAAAGTGGTGGTCACTGTTGAAAAAAGTATTTTAAGTTTAAAGACAAAAAGTAGTGGTCACTGGGTTTCTAAGTTAGAGACCAATGTTGGTGGTCACTGATTTATAAAATATTGAGACAAAAATTAATGGTCACATACACCCTAACCCCTAAACTTTAACCCTAACCCCTAAATTTTAAAGACCAAATATTAGTGGTCACTAGTTTTCAAATTAGAGACCAAAGTTGGTGGTCACTGATGTATAAAATATTGAGACGAAAAACAGTGGTCACATAAATCCTAACCCCTAAACTTTAACCCTAACCCTTAAATTTTAAAGACCAAATATTAGTGGTCACTAGGTTTTCAAATTAGAGACCAAGGTTGGTGGTCACTGATTTATAAAATATTGAGACGAAAAATAGTGGTCACATAAACCATAACCCCTAAACTTTAACCCTAACCCCTAAATTTTAAAGACCAAATATGAGTGGTCACTAGGTTTTTAAATTAGAGACCAAGGTTGGTGGTCACTGATTTATAAAATATTGAGACGAAAAACGGTGGTCACATAAACCCTAACCCCTAAATTTTAAAGACCAAATATCAGTGGCCACTAGGTTTTCAAATTAGAGACCAAAGTTGGTGGTCACTGATTTATAAAATATTGAGACGAAAAACGGTGGTCATGTATCTTTGAATAACCGCAAGATGAATAATTAAAATGAATGCGTCAATATTATATACCAAGATCATGTATCTTTCCCATTATAAAATATTACCAAAATTTCAAATAAAAAAAAATACATTTAAACTCGTTCAATTTAAAAGCCAACTGAAAAACGAAAATGCATCAATATCATATACTAAAGTTATATATCTTTTCTAATATGATATAAATACACTGACAATTTAAGACATACTGATTATTCGTAAAATTTTGTTATATTGTATACTTTTTTCTTTTATCTAAATAACTTTGATAAAATTAAAATTAAAATTAAGTTAATAAGTAAACATATTTACATTTAATTTTAATAAGTTAGTAAGTAAAAAATATTTACATTCAAAAAAACACTTAAATAAAATATCCCGTCACATCCAGTCATTCACC
>BPTQ01000007.1:348591659-348781090 GCA_019973895.1 Chrysanthemum seticuspe | reverse complement strand
TTTTTTTTTTTTTTTTTTTTTTACTATATAGACTTTGAACAGATAAGCTTCTTGCAAATCTGGAAGTTAGGACACGCATATATATAGGTGGAGTAAGGAAGGAAAGAGAGACTAGCAATAACGTATGCTAATAAACATAAGAGACATGTAACAGGGTGTTTTGAATTTCCATCCAACCAAATACTTTTGCTTGCATTGGTGCTGCAGTTACCTATGTGTGCTATGTGATTCCAAAAATCAGTAATGTAGGACCTTAGTTATGACAGAATGTGTAAACCTTTAAAAGGGAGTTAGTAATGCTTGATTCAATGGCATGCACCTCTTTCCTATACTAGTGATGCTAAACTCTCTTAGGGGAGTGATCATGTACCAGAAGAGAGTATCATTTTGATGTTGAGGAAGTTGGGCTTTCTATATTAGGCTTTAGAATTGATTGTAGGCATTCCGATGGGCAACGGTACCACTAAGTGCTGTTTCAGTTTTCACATTGTAACTCTATTTTAAGATCAATTTTAGATGTTGTTATTGATATTTTAAGCTTTTATAAACTTCCATATAGCTTTTCAAGTGCTTAAAACTTATCTACTCAGAATCTACTCTAAATACTCAAATTGGTCAAACAAAGTTAATTCTGCAGAAATTGTTCTGAATTGCTGAATCTGATGGTGAAATGGGTTGAGTTTGGATCTGAGTTAGGTTGATATCAGGTTTAGATTGGTAGTACTCTGATCTCAGTAGCTAACCATAGTGGTTGGACCTTTGTAAGTGTCATTCTCTTGTTGAAAGTTATATCAGTAGTTTAGTTTCGGTTATTATAATTTGATTGTGTTTTAGTCAGTGTAGAATTTCTTTAAAATAGTTGTTTATAGTTTTGTTTTAATATCTGAATTTTGATTTGAGCATAATCTGTTTCTTTAAACTTAGTCTGCACAATTTAGGAAGAGTATTTAGTGTTGTTAGTTATTGATTTCTTGCATCATCTAGTTGTTAGAATCTTATTCAAGCATGATCATGGTTTAGATAGTAGTTAGATCAGTAATTGGTAGTGGTCAATTTGCATATTAGCATCTTACGTAGTGTTTGGGATAAGGGATTAAACTGAGCTTATGGCATGATAAGTGGTTAAGTTCTGTTGATATATGGTCATTGAGATTATTTGAGCTTAATTTTGTCATTAGATTGCAGTCATATACACTAATGGTCAATATAACTTTAAAACTGATCTTATGATTAAACTGATCTTATTGGAAGATGGGCTAATGGGCTAGTATTTGAGGTTTTAGGCCTCGTGTTTTTGGCCATACTATAAGAGGCTAAGACGATGTTATAACTGATTTATTTATTTCGAAATATTGGAAAAGCTAGATTTACCTATATGTCAAACTGTCAATACGACCAGCTTGCTTTTTTTGCTGCTAACAAAGGTTGGTATAACTGGATTACCAAATGTGATTCACAATATGCAATCACACTTGCTAAAACTGAAACGTCCCACCTTGGGCGTGGTCGGTTCTTATTATGGATATTTGTCATTGGACATTACATATGAAATCACAACTTTTGTGGACACCTAGCGAGTGCAACCATGCGTCGCACTATGTTGGGAAAGTTTCATTTGATTTGTCTATTAGTTTCGCTTGAGACAAATTATTATTTTGAAATTAACTATTGTGAGAAGTGATGCTATTTAATACAGTAAGATTTAGCTTTAGCTTTTATTCAGATGAACAAATGCCAATACGTACGAACAAGCCAACATTGAAACAATAGCATAAGACCTGGGAAATCCTGGTAACAGACCTGGGAAATCTCATATAATGCACATGCTTTTTTTTTTGACTTTCCTGCAACTATGTTAGTTCAGATCATTATTTGACTCAAAGTTTATCGCATTTGTAGGGTGACTAAAAGTTCGGTTGGATGCAAGGGCGAGTAGGATGCAAACTGTTTGGTACAAAGTTGGATACAAGGATCGTTTGGTTCCGAGTATTTTTCAATTGTCATTATTGAAGGTGGATATGATTCAAGACACGATGTTAAACACTTGAACGTTACATTTTTCTCTTTTGTGGTTATTTTTATTTCCTTTGATTAGCGAGATACAAAAAATTATATGTTAAAAGAATCTTTATGTTATGCAATCATAAGTGATATTTGATATCTTTGTTGTTAAAATTCTTAGGTTTCAATTTTAATGCAGGTATATATTTTGTGAAATTGGTAAATCGTTTTGTAAATATGTTTGAATAAGTGACCACATTTTTGCTTTTAAGAGTGACCACCAGTTGGTCTCTAAATTATATACGAAGTGACCACACGCAAGGTCACTGATGGGTGTTAACAGTGAGTTAACGGGTCCGTTATCTTTAATAAATCAGTGACCACTTTCATGACCATCATTATCGGTCACTATCTTTCAATTCAGTGACCACCTTCACTTCTTAGTGACGAAAATTAGTGACCGAATATATCGTCACAAATATAGTGACCACCGTATTATGGTCATTGATTAGAGAAGGAACTTTTTTTTGGTCTCTAATAAAAATAGTGACGGAGCTATTGTGACGAAAAGTGACCACCCAGGATTCGGTCACTTAACAGTGTTAGTGACGAATTTTATACTGATAGTGACCATATTCCTTTTGTCACTAAATCTAGTTTTTCTTGTAGTGAGCTTCAGACACCATGTTATACATATACTCTCCATGCATGCACACGTACAAATATACTTTTCTTGTTGAAAGGCATGTATTACACGTATACTCTCCATGCATCTACACGTACAAATATACTTTTGAGTACTACATGTATAGTTTGCCGTGTTAATTTATTTAATGTTTTGTTTTTAATAAATTTTAAATTTTTTATTAAAACAAAAAAACTGATATAGCAAAGTCATACTCGATCACGGGTGTGTTCGACCTTATTAGGCTTCACATAAAATTATTGTTGTAATGTTAAGTATTTTTATTAATGAATTTTAATTTTGTTTTTAAAAATATTTGAACTAAAAAAAAAAAAAAAAAAAAAAAAAAAAATCAGGTCACCACTGTGGCAACTAGGTCGTCGTCAGGTCGTCGGAGAGAGAAAGCTGATGTGGCGGCGACGAACTAGGTCGCCTCTGTGCATAGTCTTACATTTTGGTATGAGATTTTATTTATAGGAGGTGATTTATACACTTTAAATTTTAATTAATATACTTTAATGTATAAATAAGATAAACATCTTGTGATATATGTATAATTGTTTATTGCATGGGATGAAATATGTCGATTAAAATTTGTATTGTGCAAATCACTTCTTTTTATTTATACATTGTGAAACTATGTATATAATAAATTACAAGAATAATCTCTTGACTATTTTCTCCATATCAATTCTATAATAATATAGTATTATCTACCTTTCATCATAATTTTGTATTCTAACAATTTCCCCTTATGCGGTCAGAGGCTATATTTGGATCTTCATTGTCTTTGAGTCAAATAAATCTTTGAAACTTGAAAATGTTGAGAATTTTGTGTGAAAGTTGGGGACGGCCTTGTAGCACATTCTTTTTTATGAAGTTATCAACTTGGTTTTAGTCTTTAATTATTTAATCCAAAATTAGCATTCTCGAAGACAATCGGTAAACTTGATCTTGTTCTGAAACTTGAATCTTTAAAAAGCATGTATGGAATCTTTGTCTTTATTGGTGCAAATAATATAGGTATATCTCTTTTATGTTTTAATGATGATAAGTATACATTATAAGACATTAAAATCCTTAGCAATAGCTCAAAACCAAAAGCACGTGAAAACATGATCCAGGATGGCTTTCCTCTTACCCGATAAGTTTGTTCTTTCAATACATGTTCGTACATGATATTTAAGATATTTTATAATATCGCAAGTAGATTATGGCTTATACAGATTGTGTCAAAATGTCTAGTCCCGTTTTATAAAACCCAACTCAAAACCTTTTTATAAAACCCAAATCAAAGCCTCTTAGCCGACTTAAAACATTTTATAAAACTCAACTTATAAAAGCCTACTCAAGACAAACTAAACGCTTGAAGGTTTATGTTTTCAAAAAATGAATAAATGAAAATATACAAATAGGTATAATCTTTACTTATGACTTAACTAATTAACAAATGGGTCTATTTCCTTTTGAATAAATAAGTTAAGGTCATTTTGATTACTTAGCTAAATGAAATTTCCTCTCAAGGTTTAATGATTTACTAAATACATAAAGTAATTAAATTAGTTGCATAAAAGTAATTAGTTAACAAGTTAATTGTGACATTAACAAAGATAATAACATATGAATTTTGAATTAAGAATCTCCTTTGTGTTGCTTTGTCTACCTTTCCCTCAACACAAAGCATTTTGGCCTCATATTAACCACCCTTCCCACTTCTTAATTGGTTAATAAGGTGTTTCCTTCATTTTTCTCTAACCAAAGCTTATTTGACCCCAATTAACCATGGCTATTGAGTTGGTTTAAGCTAACCCTTCTTGGAGATTTGAAATAATTTTAGGAAGGTTAGAAGTGAAGTGCACATGGAGGTTTAGTAAGAGGCAACATCTAGTTATTTGGCAAGAAAACAAAACAGCCGGCGCTGGTCCTGCGTGTTAGCGCGCTAGAGCAGTGTGTCGTGGGTTGTCTTGGTTTCTTTCCTATAGGTAGCGCCCTTTTGCCTTGCTAACACTTCATCTCTTACTATCTATTTATCACCTCTTATCTCTTATGTCTATCTAAGTCTTTCAATCATTCTTGTGTCTTAACATTTTCTATCATCTATAAAAAGCAAACTTCTGGGCAAGAGGATAACATACAAGAACCTAATCCAATCAGTTCTCATCATTAGGCAAGGCTTTGCAAATATTCAATCATCTCATCGAGTGGTTACTAAGTATTAACTCTATCATAATAGAGAACAAATCCCTTTAACTATATCCACCTTATAATATGTCCTTCGAAATGCCTGAGATGAACTTTTATGAATACTGATTTATGAGTAGAGGCTTGATCAAGTCTAAGAAAAACTGGTTACACATTAATCCATCACTATATATCTTAGGTCTAAGGATATAAAGACTTAACAACATAGAAAAATCACAGTTCGACTAAGATCCATGATATGACATTTTCGGTTGGGTGAATCGAATATCCAACTATTAATATCTTGTAGGTCAGATTTCAATTAAATCTGATTCTACAAGTAGTCTCAGCCTATGTCATTCCACAAAATAAACATAATCTAATTAATGCTTATCGTTTCAATACCCAGACACTAAAACAAGATGAATAAGGCTTTGAATTTCATAATCATCATTAATATAACTGATTTATATATGACTTGCCTTTTGCCTTTATCATCTATCTTTTTTCTGATCTTATAAACGCAATAGCATTTTATCCTCATCTTGTAAAGACTTATTATACTCTTATCGATACGCTATCAAGATATACCTTCTATCTCATAAACGACTTATCGGATGAACTATCTCGATATCAGTATTTAAAGAAATACTCCCTTTATACCGAAATGTCAACAAACAAATTTTGTGCATTTTGATGCATTGTGTAATAAATGTAGATTGAAGTTAAAAAAAAAATTTTGCACATGCATTTAATTCATCAATTATACTATATAACATTCATTCAAGTGTTTCGGGAGCCGGCACTGTTCCAAAGCAGTCTAGTGGGAGGTCGGCTCAAGGGAGTGGGACGGCTTAGGTGCACTGTGGAGCTACGGATTGAGCCGACACTATTTACACGCCAAGCCGAGCCGAGCCGTCGACTTAAAGTGATTTAAATATGTTCTTAATGGCTGGGTTTCTTAGGGGTTGTTTGATAAAAAAAAATGATTTAGCGCTAAATTAATCAAAGCTGCTGAATGATTCCAAGATGCTGAGTGAACCTGATTCTAAGTGATAATAATTGTTTGATATTATTTCTGAATGAGCAATCTGAGTTACCTGAAATTACCAATTTAACCTTCTGTCTGATTTTGTATTGAAAAAAATTATATCGTTTGATTAAAAAAACATCTTATTGAAAGATCATAAAACAATATAAATTATGAACTAATCTGTTACCACTGATAGTTGTGGAAGACACTGCTTGGATTACACTAGCAGTGGAAACGTATTACCACTGCTGGTACATTATTACCACTGCTATTAGGAAAACGTGTCTACATAAGTATAGAAAAGATCTTGTGTATATTCTATATTGTTAGCTTTATACTTATCTTGTAAAGGACTCCTTGTGCTATAAAAGGAGGTCCTAGGTAATTGTCTTAGGTACTTAATCATCTACGTACTTACATACAAAGGCTTCAAGGTGTAACCCTAGTGATAAGCTAAGATCACTCGTATTATTCATTAATAATATTGGAGCTTAAGTTTTGTGTTTAATATGTGTTTACTTATAATACATCATACAATCCGTCTTCTAAGTATTACTAAGTAAATTCCGCGTGCCTATTAATATTATACAAAATATCATTGACACAAGGTGTGTGTCCAGATCCATCAAGTGGTATCAGAGCGAAGGTTCTGATATTTTGTTTTAGAAGATCCAAGGAATAAGCTTAACATACTCACTCAATTCAATGGAGATGGAAAACAACCAGTCCAACTCTTCTACACCAAGGCTACCTAAGCTCAAACTTAATGGGTTTGAGATGTGGAGGATACTGATTGAGCAATACTTTCTCATTCAGGACTATGCTCTATGGGAGATCATCTTAAATGGTGATTCTTTCCAGCCTGTGACAAAGACACAGAAGGTTGGTGACACAGATGTGGTGACAGTTTCTATGCCTGAATCTAGTACTGAAAAGGCACTGAAGAAGAATGATCTAAAGGCTAGAAGTTTGTTGCTGATGACTCTTCCTAGAGACCAGATCATTGCATTCAGCAAGTTCAAGTCACCTAAAGAACTCTTTGAAGAGATTTGCTTTGTGTTTGGTGGTAATGATGCTACAAAGAAGACACAAAAGACATTGTTAAAGCAAAGTTATGAAAACTTCTCTGCTTCAAGCAATGACTCTCTTGATAGCATCTTCACCAAACTTCAGAAGATTGTTACACAATTGACTGTGTTTGGCATTGAGGTAGAAAAGGAATACCTCAATTTGAAGTTTCTAAGAAGTTTGCCTTCAGAGTTTCAAACTAATGTTACTGTCTGGGAAAACAAAGCAGATATTGAAACAATGAAGCTCAATGATCTTTACAAAAACTTTAAACTTATTGAACAAAGACTGAAGAAGGCTGGGAAACTCAGTACAAGCTCAAGCAGCTTGGCTTTGATGTCAACCTCTGTTGACAGTGATGATTCTGAAGATGACAGTGATGATGATATTGCCACTGCTGGTTCTACAGTTTCCACTTGTAATGTTAGTGTTACCACTGCATGTTCAAAGAAGAAGATTGCTGGTATTGGAGACCCTACCTTTTATGCTTTTATCTCCACTCAAGTTAATGGCTTTATATTAACTCATGAAGACAAGAGCAAAATGATGAAGATGAATTGGAGGAGATGGATATTAAATGGCAAATAGCTCTTCTTAGCATGAGAGCTAGGAAATTCTACAAGAAGATTGGCAAGCCTATTCACATAAATGGTAGTGAAACTGCAGGCTTTGATAAGAAGAAAGTGGAGTGCTTTAACTGCTACAAGTTGGGACACTTTTCTAGAGAATGTAGAAGACCAAAGACCAAGGACAACATGTCTACTTGGTACAAGCAAAAGAAGGAACCAACTGTGGAAGAACCAAAGGCAATGTTGGCTATTGATGGTGTGAGCTATGATTGGAGTTTCATGGCTGATGAACAAGAGGAAGAATCTTCAGATGCTGCTCTTGTTTCTACTGAATTTGCTCAAATGGCTTTCTCTGACTCTGAGGTACAAAACTTTGAAAGTTGTTCTAAAACATGTAGGGCTGCTAGAGAAGTTGAAAGGCTTAATGATCTATATTGTAATGAAAGACAAGAGTTGTATACAGCTAATTATACTGTGTCAAATCTTAGGAGAGCTATAGCTGTATTAGAAAACCAACTAGAGCACTATAAAGAAAATGAGTCAAAATATAATGATGATATGATTCTTCTTAGAAGAGAGGTAGAACATACAACAGCTGTGAATGTAGCATACCAAGAAGAGTTTGAAAAACTTAAAAAGAAAAATGAAAATGTCAATTTAACTTTAGACGCATGTTATCATCAGTCTAAGTCAATTGATAAAATTTGGAATGCTCAAATACAAAGTAAAGTTAAGTCTGGTATGGGTTATAATACAGTGCATCCACCACTAAGAGGTGTTCCATCACCTCCAGGTATAGATTTAGCTCATACAGGCTTAGAAGATTTTCAAGATCTTAAACGTGAATATGGTCCTTTAAAGGACACTACTGTGAAATGTGAGGAAGAGGTTAAGCATGATAATGATGTTTTTGAGAGTGCCAGTGACTCATCTGTTGTTGATGAGAATGTTAAAAAGAATGTAGAGACTACTATCCCAAAAGTTGTTAATACTGTTACATAGGAACCTAGGAAACCAGTTAATAAACCTAGATCAACTGTAAGGTATGCTGAGATGTATAGGAACAAGCCTACAGCTCCTAGGGGTAACCAGAGGAGTTGGAATCATGTTAAATCTCAACAACTAGGTAGTGATTTTGTGATGTACAATAAGGCATGCTATATCTGTGGTAGTTTTGATCATTTACATGCTTATTGTGACTATCATGTTGGGAGAAGGGAAGTCCATGGGAATAAAAGGGTGGAGTCTAACAGGTTTCAAAATAATGTACACCCTAATACTTATTGCAAAATGATCCCAAGAGCAGTTCAACTAAGAAGTGGCCTCAAAACTTTTGCCACTGCAAAAACTGTTAACACTGCTCACCCTAAGTCACCTGTTAAAAGTGAAAAGTCCAAAACAACTTTTGCAAAATCTGCACAAAGAGGGAAAGGAACTTTTCTAACAAAAAAGGTTCATTATAACCAACAATGGGTACCTAAAACCAAACCAGCATTTTCCACTGCTCATTCAAAAGTTACCACTGCAAGGGTTGTAAACAAGAAAAGGGGGGACATGGGCAATGCTGTGAAGGCCTCAGCACGTTGGGAATGGAAACCTAAAGGAACTACCTCTACAACCAATCCCAATGGTGTATCAATGACCTTTGATAGATTTAACTATATTGATACACGAAGCAGATCCAAGTCAATCATGGCTTGGGTCCCCAAAAGAAACTAACTCTTTACTTATATGTGCAGGAACATCCAAGGTCAAAAAGATCATATCAAGGATATACAGATAGTGGGTGTTCAAGGCACATGACTGGCAACAAGTCCTATCTCTCAGACTTTGAACATTATGATGGACAGTATGTCAGCTCTAGTAATAAAGTTAATGACACAACATGTATGATGCAAGAACTCTAAAGTTAAAGGAAAACATGGATCATTATTATTATTTCACAAAACTGCACACTGAGTGTAGTAGATACATCCATGGATTACAGACTACAAGCATCATTACATCAACTGAAAACAACTAACAACAACCTACTCCACACAAAAGCTTCACAACCTACCCTAACCATACTCCATCTAACCACCATCTACCACCTATGGCTTCTTTGGGAAGGCCCACTCTGGCATCACTTTAGAAGCTCCTCGTCTATCAATCTCCTTGTACACATTAGGGCATGCTAGCCCCATCACCACTACTCCAACAGGTGGTGAGGATGATGACTTGGAGCTGACCAAATTAACTTGGAATTTAGCCACTGCTTATGGACTCACTCTTTGCTTTTCTCTAACCACTGATACCTCACACACTCTTTCAGTAAATTAAATCTAACAGTGGAAACTATAATGCAAGCAGTGGAAATATGTTATTCTCAAATTCGAAAAAGGAAAACAGAGATACTTCTATTCAAACAAAAGAGTCATTACATCCAAAAGAGAGTGTCTACAACCACAATCAAAACACAAAAGATAACTTCCTACACCCTACATCAGCTACTCAATTGGTTTCTTGCCTTTGCCCACATAGTCATGCTTGTTTTTCTGTGCTCTCTTCCTTTTGTTCTCAAAGGTAGATTGCATTCTTGGACAAGGAAGACCAAGAACTTGTGGAGGAGGCTTTGGTAGCATTGCAGACTTCTTTGGTATGGACATCTGCTTCATGTTGGAGATAGCTGTTTCCAGTGCTTTTGTAAGAGCCCTTGGTAATTCTCTGGCCATGGAATAAGTTTCATCATTCGTCTCATCATCCTGTGATGAGTTGGAGTAAAACTCAAGAGATGGTACAGGTTTAGCAGCAGGTACACGTTTGGCAGTCTCTTTAGTGTACTTCTTGGATGAAGTGCATCCAGCCCATGATGGAAAGTATCCAGCCCATCCTTATGCCTCTGAGGAAGTTTCTGACTCGATCACATACTCTGCTTCTGAATCAGAGGAGATGTTAATGGTGTTGGAAGGATTGCTCATGATTATATTTAGGGATTTTGTGTGTTTGAATGTGCTTTGATGAAGATTACAATACGCCAAGCCTCCTTATATAGACAAAGTCGGTTACAAGGGTTAATTAATGAGTATATTTACTTTTTCCTATTTTGGTAGGTTAAAGAGTAAATATAGATATTATCGGGTTGACTTTGGAAGATATTTTTTGGATAATGGCTTGGTTAAAAGTAACTTTGGTTAAGAACAAGTTGGTTATTTCTATCCCATGCAGAAACAACCAAGCATAGATGGGAGTTGATCTTAAAAGGTGTATAACTGAGATACACAACAAATGGTTATTGAGTCACCATGTCTGATCCACATAAGAATCAACTAGTCCAGAGCAAACAGCTACTGGTAAAGACTTGACAAAATCCTTTATGGTTGATAGTTTACCAAAAACTATATGGTTATCAACTCACCATATTCTTTATGATTAAGAGTTGGCTAGTCCATAGCAAACGGCTCATGGTAAAGACATATCAAATCCGTTGATAGCTGGTAGTTTGCTAAAAACTATGATAAGAGCAGTCTAGTTTTCATATGTTTTTCTTTACCACTGCTCTTTGAAATTTTTGTGAAAAAAATTACCACTGCTAGTTCACAGTTTCCACTGACAGTGTTATTTTCCCACTGTTGTTCTAGCCGTTCCAACTGTTGTGTCAGTAACAAATTTTTTACTAGCCGTAGTAGAAAAATTGTTTTTAATATATATAGGGTAACTTCTAGAAAATTATCTACTTTCCTATTTGATATTTATCCTCTAAAGATAAATACTTTCCTTAGATAATCTTTCTTGCGCTACACTTTTAAAACCCTACCTCTATATATCTTTTGTCTCAATTGGCTAGTTATTCTTTCAATTAATACTGACATAATATTGTTTTTCATCAAAAGTTTCTATGGCACCATTAAAATTTGCAGATGAGCACAACCAAGTAGCCTACCTACAAAAGTCTAACGAGAAGAGTGGCCCTTTTTTTCATCAGATTGTGGACTTTCGCAATACTACCCATATAAGGTATGCTTTGCTTTTAAAACCCACAATCTATATCTCTCAAATCAAACAGTTTTGGACTTCTGCTCAGTCCATAACACTTGAGATTAGAGATACACATGAAACAGCGGATGCTCTAAGAGCCACTGTGGATGGGGTAACTATTGATGTTACTGAGGCATCCTTGAGGAGAATTCTCCAATTGAATGATCTCAATGGTATCATCACATTACCTATGCCAGAAATACATGAAAATTTATCATCCATGGGGTATGATACCACTGATAAAAAGGCTACTTTCAAAAAGAGTGGTTTTTGTCCCCAATGGAGATTTTTGATACATACTCCTTTACATTGTCTCAGTCCAAAGAAAACATCTTATGAGCAATTTAGTTCAACCATGGCTTACCCTTTGGTTTGTCTAGCCACTGATAAGATTTTTAACTGATCAAAATATATTTTTACAAGTATGACTGGCAATGTAAAGAGTTCAACAAAATTTTTAATGTACCCCAGGTTTGTGCAAGCAGTGCTAAATGAGTTTCAACTGCAACCCCATACAAATGTTTATAAAATCAGTTGCCTTAAGCCTAAATTTTTTCAAAACATGAACAAAGATGGCAATATGATTTTTACACATCTCTTTCCTCAAATGCTTGAAAAGATTTCATCTGAACAAAACACACCCATAATTAATGTTCCAAACATTGATTATACTCCACCAGTTTCTCACACCTATGAGAGAAGGTCTAAACAGTCAACTCCTGTCATGACAACACAACATGTTTCTGAACCTTTTGGTCTAGAAACAAGCAGTGGTGGTTCTAGACTTCAACCTAGTCCAACTAGGGAGGAATCTGAGCCAATGCCCCCATGATTCACCTCTCCCAACAGGTCACACAGTTGGAAGTGATGAGGGCAGTGGGCAACAATTGGAATTGATGGGTTTGTGTACAAAGTTAGCTAAACAGGTCAAATCTCTGGAACAAGACTTGGCACAACTTAAGGAGCAACATGCCAAGGATATTACATTTTTGAAAGTAGAGATTCAGACATTGAAGGAAGAGTTGCAGGGGTTGAAACAGCAAAGGAAAACTGCAAAGTTGGTGATCTCATCTTCATCCTCACCTAATGATGGTGATTCAGCTGGTTTTGATAAAGATTTGGGTGATTCTCCCAAACAGGGGAGGAAAACAGGTGCTGAAACTCAGGGGAGGAAATTTGATTTTGAAGATGAAGGTGTTTCTAGTAAAGGTGCAGAGGAAGCTAATACTCAAGAAGAGCAACAAGAGCAAGATATTTTCTATACTGCAACTGATTTTACCACTGATCTACTTTCCACTGCAGAGCCAAATATTCCCACTGATGAACATAATGTTGTCACTGCAAGTGAAGAAATTGATAAACAGAAGAAAGATAAAGGTAAAGCAGTTATGGAAAGTTTAGAGCAACCTGGAAGAAAGATTTCAAGGAAAGAACAAGTTCAGATTGCTCATGATGAAGAAGTTGGTAAAATGATATATGATGATGAAGTTGCTGAAAAGAAAAAGCTTGAAGAGTTGGAAGTTGTAAGCTTTATGAAGGCTAAAAGGCTGGACAGATTGGAAAATCCAATTTCCACTGTTCCACTTACAGTATTAAGAGAGAAAACTCCAGAGTTCAGCTATGTTCCTACTGAAGAAGAAATTGATTTCTTGATTGCACATGATCCAGTAATCAAGAAGAAGGCAATTGACCTTGTAACTGATAAATCTTTAACTGCAGAACAAAGAACTGCATAGTTAAACGATTTTATGCAGATGAAGAATAATCAAGCACATCAAGAGGCTATTGTTTCAGTCAAGAAAGGCCAAAAGAAACCAAGACAACCAACTAAGGCACAAGTTATGGCATACATGAAGACTTATTGTTGCAATGTTGGGTGGCACATCCAAGACCCTTGAGGTAGTATGATCAGCTGTGCTTGCATATGGGGACATGTAGCTTGACATGGAGTCTGAGCTATCTTCCTTAATAACAGCATCTTGTGACATTGGTTGAGTTGAAGAAGGACCAGCAGCAACAAAGTTAGCATCTACATGAGTTCTTTTTCTTGATGTAACTGCTTCAAACACCTCTCTTTTTGTTTTACCTGGATTATTCAGAATATAATGCCATGCTTCTTCATCCCAAAAGCTATTCGATATTGAGCTGTGTGAGGAGACATTGATTGGGTCTGAATTGCTCATGGTAATTTTTGATTAAGTTGCTTTTGACAGATTTTAGGAGAGAGAAGTGTTGGTGTGATAGAAGGTTGTGGGTGCTTGGTTCTTAAATACAAGTTTAAGTTGGAATCAGTTAGTTAATGAAGGGAAGGTATAAGTTGTTGAGAAGTAAATGAAGTCTTTGACTTTGGTGGCCGGATTAGTGACTTGGAGTTGACCAAATTAACTTGGAATTTAGCCACTGCTTATGGACTCACTCTTTGCTTTTCTCTAACCACTGATACCTCACACACTCTTTCAGTAAATTAAATCTAACAGTGGAAACTATAATGCAAGCAGTGGAAATATGTTATTCTCAAATTGGAAAAAAGAAAACAGAGATACTTCTATTCAAACAAAAGAGTCATTACATCCAAAAGAGAGTGTCTACAACCACAATCAAAACACAAAAGATAACTTCCTACATTCCTACACCCTACATCAGCTACTCCATTGGCTTCTTGCCTTTGCCTACATAGTCATGCTTGTTTTTCTGTGCTCTCTTCCTTTTGTTCTCAAAGGTGGATTGCATTCTTGGACAAGGAAGACCAAGAACTTGTGGAGGAGGCTTTGGTAGCATTGCAGACTTTTTGGTATGGACATCTGCTTCATGCTGGAGATAGCTGTTTCCAGTGCTTTTGTAAGAGCCCTTGGCAATTCTTTGGCCATGGAATAAGTTTCATCATTCGTCTCATCATCCTCTGATGAGCTGGAGTAAAACTCAAGAGATGGTGCAGGTTTAGCAGCAGGTACACGTTTGGCAGTCTCTTTAGTGTACTTCTTGGATGAAATGCTTCCAGCCCATGATGGAAAGTATCCAGCCCATCCTGATTCCTCTGAGGAAGTTTTTGACTCGATCACATACTCTTCTTCTGAATCAGAGGAGATGTTAATGGTGTTGGAAGGATTGCTCATGATTATATTTAGGGATTTTGTGTGTTTGAATGTGCTTTGATGAAGATTACAATACGCCAAGCCTCCTTATATAGACAAAGTCGGTTACAAGGGTTAATTAATGAGTATATTTACTTTTTCCTATTTTGGTAGGTTAAAGAGTAAATATAGATATTATTGGGTTGACTTTGGAAGATATTTTTTGGATAATGGCTTGGTTAAAAGTAACTTTGGTTAAGAACAAGTTGGTTATTTCTATCCCATGCAGAAATAACCAAGCATAGATAGGAGTTGATCTTAAAAGGTGTATAACTGAGATACACAACAAATGGTTATTGATTCAACATGTCTAATCCACATAAGAATCAACTAGTCCAGAGCAAACGGCTACTAGTAAAGACTTGACAAATCCGTTTATGGTTGATAGTTTACCAAAAACTATATGGTTATCAACTCACCATATTCTTTATGATTAAGAGTTGGCTAGTCCATAGCAAACGGCTCATGGTAAAGACATATCAAATCCGTTGATAGCTGGTAGTTTGCTAAAAACTATGATAAGAGCAGTCTAGTTTTCATATGTTTTTCTTTACCACTGCTCTTTGAAATTTTTGTGAAAAAAATTACCACTGCTAGTTCACAGTTTCCACTGACAGTGTTATTTTCCCACTGTTGTTCTAGCCGTTACAACTGTTGTGTCAGTAACAAATTTTTTACTAGCCGTTGTAGAAAAATTGTTTTTCATATATATAGGGTAACTTCTAGAAAATTATCTACTTTCCTATTTGATATTTATCCTCTAAAGATAAATACTTTCCTTAGATAATCTTTCTTGCGCTACACTTTTAAAACCCTACCTCTATATATCTTTTGTCTCAATTGGCTAGTTATTCTTTCAATTATTACTGACATAATATCGTTTTTCATCAAAAGTTTCTATGGCACCATTAAAATTTGCAGATGAGCACAACCAAGTGGCCTACCTACAAAAGTCTAACGAGAAGAGTGGCCCTGTTTTTCATAAGATTGTGGACTTTCTCAATACTACCCATATAAGGTATGCTTTGCTTTTAAAACCCACAATCTATATCTCTCAAATCAAACAATTTTGGACTTCTGCTCAGTCCATAATACTTGAGATTAGAGATACACATGAAACAGTGGATGCTCTAAGAGCCACTGTGGATGGGGTAACTATTGATGTTACTGAGGCATCCTTGAGGAGAATTCTCCAATTGAATGATCTCAATGGTATCATCACATTACCTATGCCAGAAATACATGAAAATTTATCATCCATGGGGTATGATACCACTGATAAAAATGCTACTTTCAAAAAGAGTGGTTTTTGTCCCCAATGGAGATTTTTGATACATACTCTTTTACATTGTCTCAATCCAAAGAAAACATCTTATGAGCAATTTAGTTCAACCATGGCTTACCCTTTGGTTTGTCTAGCCACTGATAAGATTTTTAACTAGTCAAAATATATTTTTACAAGTATGACTGGCAATGTAAAGAGTTCAACAAAATTTTTAATGTACCCCAGGTTTGTGCAAGAAGTGCTAAATGAGTTTCAACTACAACCCCATACAAATGTTTATAAAATCAGTTGCCTTAAGCCTAAAGTTTTTCAAAACATGAACAAAGATGGCAACATGATTTTTACACCTCTCTTTCCTCAAATGCTTGCAAAGATTTCATCTGAACAAAACACATTCATAATTAATGTTCCAAACATTGATTATACTCCACCAGTTTCTCACACCTATGAGAGAAGGTCTAAACAGTCAACTCCTGTCATGACAACACAACATGTTTCTGAACCTTTTGGTTTAGAAACAAGCAGTGGTGGTTCTAGAATTCAACCTAGTCCAACTAGGGAGGAATCTGAGCCAATGCCCCATGATTCACCTCTCCCAACAGGTCACACAGTTGGAAGTGATGAGGTCAGTGGGCAACAATTGGAATTGATGGTTTTGTGTACAAAGTTAGCTAAACAGGTCAAATCTCTGGAACAAGACTTGGCACAACTTAAGGAGCAACATGCCAAGGATATTACATTTTTGAAAGTAGAGATTCAGACCTTGAAGGAAGAGTTGCAGGGGTTGAAACAGCAAAGGAAAACTGCGAAGTTGGTGATCTCATCTTCATCCTCACCTATTGATGGTGATTCAGCTGGTTTTGATAAAGATTTGGGTGATTCTCCCAAACAGGGGAGGAAAATTGATTTTGAAGATGAAGGTGTTTCTAGTAAAGGTGCAGAGGAAGCTGATACTCAAGAAGAGCAACAAGAGCAAGATATTTTATGTACTGCAACTGATTTTACCACTGATCCAATTTCCACTGCAGAGCCAAATATTCCCACTAATGAACATAATGTTGTCACTGCAAGTGAACAAATTGATAAACAGAAGAAAGATAAAGGTAAAGCAGTTATGGAAAGTGAAGAGCAATCTGGAAGAAAGATTTCAAAGGAAGAACAAGTTCAGATTGCTCATGATGAAGAAGTTGCTAAAATGATATATGATGATGACGTTGCTGAAAAGAAAAAGCTTGAAGAATTGGAAGTTGTAAGCTTTATGGAGGCTAAAAGGCTGGACAGATTGGAAAATCCAATTTCCACTGTTCCACTTATAGTATTAAGAGAGAAAACTCCAGAGTTCAGCTATGTTCCTACTGAAGAAGAAATTGATTTCTTGATTGCACATCATCCAGTAATCAAGAAGAAGGCAATTGACCTTGTAGCTGATAAATCTTTAACTGCAGAACAAAGAACTGCACAGTTAAACGATTTTATACAGATGAAGAATAATCAAGCACTTCAAGAGGCTATTGTTTCAGTCAAGAAAGGCCAAAAGAAACCAAGACAACCAACTAAGGCACAAGTTATTGCATACATGAAGACTTATTGTTGCAATGTTGGTGGTTGGAAGAGACATCAATTCAAAGGAATGTCTGATGATAAAGTTGAAGGTATTTACTACAGAGTTCAAAGATTTGATAAAGATTTCATTCCAATGAATTCTGAATAAGAAGCAAGAAGGTTTACTGGATTGAAGAGAAAGGCCAAAGATAGTGATTCTCAAACTGTTAAAAAGACAAAGATTGTTAAAGAACAAGAAGTTCCTATTGAGAAATTTACTGATGAACAACTGACTGGAATGATTGTGATAGAAGAAGAAGATTTTTATCCAGAACCACTGCAAGTTAGACATCCTATCATTTTTTGGGAGGTTTACACTGCTAGCAATTTTGCTCCAACTTGGAAGATCACAAGGCTAGGTGGTGAAACTTCCTCATTCATTCAATTTGAAGATCTCATCAAAGCTTTTGACAGAGATGATCTTGACAAATTATGGAAATTAGTTCAAGAAAGGTTTGATGTTCAAGATCTCAAAGATATGAAGGAGATGCAGTTATGGGTTAATCTTAGAAGGCTCTATGATCCAGATGTTAATGATGATTTCTGGAAATTCTCATGTACATGTCCTGGTACTAAATGGTTTTACTATGACTCATGTGAAGTTCATCATGTTTCTAAAGCAAATGGAGTAGATGCATTCATGCTTGCTGAGAAAGAATATCCACTCAGAGCTGGAACTCTCACAGTAATGTTATGTACAACTATAAGAGTTCATGAAGATAGTGAGAAAGTCAGAGCATTGTTACATAGACTTCAAGATCAATGTTCAAGAGCTATTCAGAAGTTAAGGAAGAAGTAAAGTGTTTGGTTGAATTCCCTAAATCCTTGAAGATGATGCAGATTGAAGAAACTTATTGATTTTCAGAGAAATCATAAGTTTAGGGGAGGATTGTTGGGAATAATCTGTTACCACTGATAGTTGTGGAAGACACTGCTTGGATTACACTAGCAGTGGAAACGTATTACCACTGCTGGTACATTATTACCACTGCTATTAGGAAAACGTGTCTAGATAAGTATAGAAAAGATCTTGTGTATATTCTATATTGTTAGCTTTATACTTATCTTGTAAAGGACTCCTTGTGCTATAAAAGGAGGTCCTAGGTCATTGTCTTAGGTACTTAATCATCTACGTACTTACATACAAAGGCTTCAAGGTGTAACCCTAGTGATAAGCTAAGATCACTCGTATTATTCATTAATAATATTGGAGCTTAAGTTTTGTGTTTAATCTGTGTTTACTTACAATACATCATGCAATCCGTCTTCTAAGTATTACTAAGTAAATTCCGCGTGCTTATTAATATTATACAAAATGTCATTGACACAAGGTGTGTGTCCAGATCCATCATAATCTCAGGTAGATGCATTTAAAAATAACTCAATAGCAATTTGATTATTGATATTAGCCATATATTCATTGCCTCGGGGACCCCATTGTGGTTCGTCCATGCCTTGTCCCCCACTTCCTTCACCTTGTTTCTTCAGTAGTAAACATGGTGTTTGCATAGTTCTCGAAAAATAATTGATCGTAAATGTTGGATTTCCTTATGAAGTTATGGACCGCAAAACAGGCAATCACTACTTTTCTTTGTACTGGAAAAGGATAAGGAGCCACTTGTTTTAGTATTGGGAACCTTGCTTTTAAGACACCATAAGCACACTCGATAACATTTCTAAGTTGTGCATGAGCATGATTGAACCTTTATTCTTTTGTTAAGGCACATCGACGTCGGAAATTGGCTAACTAATACCTTGTATTACGATACGGTGTCATAAACCCACGAGTGTTTGTATATGCAGCATAATAAAGATAATATTTGTCTACAATTAATGGTAAGTTTGTGAGAAAATTGGTTCACGTAAGAAAATATGTATAACAACATTAAAATTTTCATGTTATACGAAGATAATACATACTTGGTGAAGGAAACGGGAAGTTAGAGTTTGTATTAAATGCTACTTCTGTCAAAACTTTTGAATCATGAGCTATGCCCTCCCATCCGGCCCAAGCAAATGTGAACCTCATATTAAAGTCACATATCCATAAAACATTTTAGAAATACTCACCTTTTTCTCTTCCTCTGTAACGAATTTGTTGATCGATAGGCACAACTGCGTGTATAAGAGTTCCATCGAGTACTCCAATGGCCCTCTAGATAAGAAACTTGATATATGAGAAATTATTGTTATTTTGTATAGGATTTAGAATATGTTTTTATAAAATGTACCCAAAATAGTTCTCTTAAGTTTCTTTGTCGTTCTGAAGTATTTGCTTCAAAAGATGTTGGCACTATGACATCTCTTGCAAATTTCATCATCCCTCGTAGTACTTCATGAAAACATGCATGAATAGTTTGTGTGGAGTGTTGAAACCTCCGCTTAACCATTCTAAAGCGTTCATTATGACCTATATTGTCAAAAACATTGCTATCTTCTCTTCAACGCTTATATTTCTACTATTTTGCAACCAATTTCTTTCTTTGAAATGGTTGCATAACACAATATATGCATCATGAGATAAACACATCAACTCTTGACATTGTGTATTAGATCCACCTAATAGTTCTTGTCTGTACGCGTGACCGGTCAAGACGGAAGTGTTATTTCTTATCCTTTCTATCCTTATTTAAGATTTTATTTTCATATACGAATATATGATGAACAAAAACAGAAGCTCTTCCTCCAAATCCATATATTACCTTGAAATTATGAAATAAAAACAAAAGTTAACAATATGTATCGCTCAAATGACATCATATTCAAAATACTCGAATCAAATAATCTCACACTAAAAATTCATAACAAGTAAGAACACAATTACAAAAATTCATATTTTCAATTGAAAAGCATGTTCAAAATCCATAACATCAGCAATCATAATATTAAAATGACCAAAATAGTTGGTGTTCAAATTCTAAAGTAAAGCAACAAACAAATCCCATGCAAATTTTAACTCTTATTCAACTAGTCCAATATACTGTACTTGTGTCCCGCATTTCTAACCCAATTCTGCAAATTCTCTAGCTTTAAGCGTATCCAAACTTTCCTATAATCAGCCTTTCACAAAAAAGCATAACTACGACATCGTACAATAGGTTATGTATTCCCACCCAACCTCTTCTAACTTCTACATGCAAGCATCAATGTCATATCCTCTAAGTTTTTCCATCATAAGTTGAACAACTTAAGCAAAGTCTTCCTCAACAGGAGACTTGTTTATACTGCTTGCTTGTTTACCTTTTCGTTTTCTGCTTTGAGGACCAGAAGAACATTTTTGTGTTGAATTTGTGGGTTCTTGTGTTGGTGTCGGGATTGCATGCACATATTGGAACTGACACTACATTATTAGAATCTTCATAATCATTAGGAAGATTAGAAGATGGTTCCTAATATTCAAACCCATTGCTGGTTGACCCATCAAATATTTGTATACAAAGATTACGGAAAAGCAATCTAGTACTCCTCACTGGTTTTACGTATTTATTTGACTCTTTAAAAAAACTTATAAGTATAGATATAAAACTATGTAGGAAACTATTATACAAAGGATGGAATATGACCTCCATCTCTATATGTCATTCTTCTTTAGTAAAAATGAAACGTGTTATGATAGAAGGTTCGGGGTCGAAATACTTCCTTTTCCGTGAGCAAGCTTTACAACCCACTAAGTAGTGTACCTAATCATTGCAGTGTAGTATGGGTAAGCCTAGGAGGTTGATCGCTCTCTAGGGGAATAGATATGCTAGTAGAGATGTATGACGAGAAAGTGAGGTTGAGGGTGATTCTTTTTAGCTTTTTCATATTTTTTAGAAAGCAAGTAAAAATCTCGGGGTTTGGGAGTGGGGGTTTGGTAATTCTACCAATTAAACTACTTAACAATTTAAATTGAAAACTAATTATACTAATGAAAAGAAGAAAAGCTATGGATTGATTGATTGAGTTCTTATGATAATTAAAAACTGGTTACTTAGATTTTCTTACTCCCTAGTTATCTAATCACATCCTCATTCTAATTGGTGCGTCATATTCCGTGTTAGTCATAGGGGGTGCCTAATTCCCTAGCTCTATGAATTGTAACTCTCCTCTAGAATATCCAGGATCGCCAAGTACCGTAGTATCTCCCCTGAATACTCTATTATCCTAAAGCTACAACTCACACAATAAACACAACGATGGATCAAGTGCACTCTCAAGATTTTTACCATTTAGGACGTTCAAGCTCACAACAGTTAAAGAAGAAGCTCGTTTTCCTTACTCGAGCGTCTACCAATTAAAACAAGACACAACCTAACAATAATCAACAGCTAGGCTTCATAGATCTAAGCAAATACAAGATTAATTTAGCTACGCATGATGCATGAGCACAAACAAACAATTGAACATAGGATAAACATGATGATATATTGGATAAACAAACTTATCTTTGAGTGTAAAGAAGGGTTTGGAACCCTAAAATACTGCCCAAGTCGGACTATGAACGAACTAGGGTTTGCTCTCCAAAATATTACATATAAAATATAGAAAATTCAAAGTTTATATATAGATATACACTTGCGACGGCGTCGTCTTTTGATGGTGACATCGTCTGGTCGCCTTCATTAGGGTTTCGTTATGGACAAGTCATTGTTGGGACGACGTCAGTTGAGGAAGTGTGACGCCGTCTGGCTTCATTAAGGACATCATCTTTGAATGAGTCTTGGTCGTCTGGTGTAAAATAAAGGGCGCGCCCTTCTAGAATAAGGCGTAACGCCGTCATGTTGTAAAATCAAAATATGACCTGAGCCGTCGCTTAACATTTTTTAGAAATCCTTGTGAGCGATGGCGTCGCCCTTTGATTTGCGACGCCGTCAGGTGCAGAAATCAGTCTTGAAATCTTGACTTTTTCGTTTTCTTCATGTTTTCGCTCATTTTCGTCCAAAATTGTTTGATTCTAGCAATTGGCTTCCCAAATATCTAAAATGTGAAAAGGAAAGATTTTAAGCAGTAACAAATATAAAATGTATCGATTTAGCGCTTAAATGACCCCTTAAAAACGTATGTTTTAAATCCTTATCAAATATCCCTACACTTAGAATTTGCTTGTCCTCAAGCAAATGTGCTTTTGGCCAATCAATTTATAAGTTAGGGGTCATTTAGTATTGGTTTAGAATAGTCTACAACAAGTACAAGCGCCACAAAAGTCATAACAAGCACGAAAATTATACACTAGCATCTCACAATTGGTGTTTCGATTTTCTCATCTCTCGGGTTTATATGAAATATAATATGTAAGGAAATGAAAGATAAACACTCACTACCTGTCATAGTATATAGATTACCATAGGCGTGAGAATAGATCAAACCTCCACCGCTTTGCCGTAAGCACCCAGGAATAACTATCTAAGAGGTCTTAACAAACGGTTATAATGTTAGGCTTCGGGTAAGGAAATAAAGGGTTTTGTTGGATATGGGGATATTTAGTGGTGGCAAGTCAAAAATTTTAGGTTACAAGCATGTAAGACGCGGCGTTGCTAAGCCAAGACTCGACTCACTAACACTTGATAACGACTTGAAACAAAACATAAACCTAAAAACATAAAACATAAAGATAGATGTAGGATGGTAGCTCGTATGTTTCTTTTTTTTTGACTTACTCTTTTTTTTCCTTTTTTTCGATTTTTTTTCATACCTTTTTACTCTACCATCCTCTAAGATAACATCAAAATAAAGGAATTTATTACAACATCCCTACACTAGATTTTTTTATTTCATTAACACTAATTGACCCGATTTTAAAGATCAAAACACTTGGAGTAATTAATTGCGTAGAAAAAGGGAAATTGAATTTATCGTTCCTTCCCGTTACTCCATAAAATACTACTTTAACCCATGAGTCCCAATCGTCCCAAACTGTATACAAAGGATCTGACTCGGCTTAGCAACCATACAAGTAACTAGATAATTTAACTAAGGGTTTAAACAATAATTACAATAATGCACTAAAGATGAGTGCATACAAGGTGGGCTAAGGTGATTTGGGTGTAACATTTAGGGGTGGATTGTAAACAATGCTCTTCATTGATATTCCAAAAACCATAACATCATGAGAGCTGCGAAAAGATAGGCTCTTAAGGGTTAAATAGGGGTATCGTGTACTAGAGATGATTATATCACAAGTGTGTGGGGAAAATTACTCAACCGATGTCGATGACGTAATTAAATTACAGGTTTAAAACAAGGGTTATCCTAATGCCTCTAATCATTTAGTTAATCCTACTACACGAATGTGGTCTTACTAGCGATCTCTGAATGCATCACAAAACAAGTTCTAGAATCTAATATACTACCGGTACACTCACTAAGAATTAAAGATGAATGCTTTTATTCCTAAAGATCTGGGGGCGAACCTCACATTTTTTGGGCGGAATTTGAGTGGTATAAGGTTTTTGTGCTAGTCATATAACTCCTATCCATGAGACGCTTTATTAAGACTAAAGTTTTAGTTGTAAATGCAATAAAAAATTTTAAATTTGGTGCTAAAATTACCCTAACAAATATTTCTCATAGTTTATTGCGTAATTTACCAAGGACAAGATAAAAATTAAGTGAGTGAATAGTTTTTAAGTTTCCGTTTTATTATTCCTCCTTACGCTTAAACTGAACATTGTCTCCAATATTCCTCGAAAGTATCAAAGTTATGATAAAGGAAGGTAAATAAAAGAGAGAAACTAATACTCCCCTGATTAGCTTGGTAGGATATGCTTAGAGTTGCGGCTAAATCCTCCTTCAAGAAAAATGAGCAAGTAATAAGTGTTGCTTCCATCATGTACTTCATTTTCTTGTCTAATATAACCTGCACACTTATAGAAAACAGAATGAAACATCGCGTAAAATTGGCGGTATAAACTATATAAGAAACAAAACTACACTAGAAAGCAAGTAAGATATAATACTTGTGGAATGGATGTTTGCAGATTTTCTGAAAAATTAAGAATTGGAAATTTCCAAAAATTACAATTTAGATAGAAAATGAAACATTGAATTTGTATATACATTGCCTGATGCTGTCAGGCTTTAGTCCCGACGTCGTCAGGTTGTCCTGACAGAAAGAGTCTGATGCGTTTTTCGGAAAAAATCTAGAAAAATTACTTCTTGAAATACCTGGAAAAATTTCTGCAAAACATCCATTATGACTCGATACAAGCATTTGACTCTAACAAACACACAAATATATACAATTCCAGTTATTGTTAATCTCATGTTTATGCAAGTTCTAAAGACATATGTGATCTTCCCTACACTTATCTTTTTGTAAAATACCTTTATATACAATTAAGACGAAGTTAAAAATAAAATAAAGCATTTTCACAAAATAAACATGAGAATTAAGCAACAATAAAAAAGATATAAAAAGCACACAAAAAAATGAAAAACAAACAAGCAACCAATTAAACATGGGTTGCCTCTCAAGAAGCGCTTTTCTTTATTTATGAGTCTTGTAGCTAGACTTGAAGTCATACCCTACGTGACTTCATTACCATCATATTCTTCCTCATTGGTTGGGTTCTCCTTAGTCAATTTATTATAGATTGATAACGGCATTATGCTTACATCGGATCCTTGGTCAGCTAAGGCCTTTATATCTTCTAAGTCACCAAGCTACATGGTATTATGAAGTTTCTGCAAATCTCATGTTTCTTAGCTACTGGTTTCTTAAGAATTGCCTCATACAAAGGTCCCATAGGCATAGTATCATATTCTTCCTCCTTTATTTCACCTAAGAAGGTCTTCCTAAGAGCATCATTGTACCTAAAATTGTTTACTAAGTTAACAATGGTTTTCTTATTGACTTCATGTTTAAGGTAGTGCCCTACAGTCTTAGGTTTATCCAATTCCTTAGCATTGCCCCCATCCTTACAATTCGTGCTATTCTCTTTAGTCCCTGTATCCTTCTCCTCAACTACCCCATCCTTACCACTAGTTTGTTTTGTGATCTCCTCATCACGAACAATGAAAATGGTGTTAACAAATATAGTGGGGGTAGTGCGGTCATTCTTTGTTACTAACACCTTCTCGGGAACCTTCATCTTAGTGTACTTCTTCACTAAGTTCATCATCTTTGTCATCTTCTCCTGCATTTCTTCCCTTTGATTATAAACTTCTTCCTTAAATTTGGCTAACCTTTCCAAATGAGCCGCCATGTATTCTCTCATTTATGTTTTAAAGCTAGGTGAAAGTGGTTGCGGTGAGGAAGAACGGAAGCGTTTTAGGGAAGCGGGGTTTTCTCGTGACTAGACGATTCAGAGAGGGGCGTTGGGTTACCGGTTGAGGTAGCTAAGTTGACCGGTGTTCGAGGAGTTGGTCCAAGCACTTTCTTTTGCCTTTCAACTAAATAGTTGATCCGTTCTTCAAGAGCACAAATTTGTTCCTCGGAGATGTTAGAAGAACTACAAAGTAATGATACGGACTTAACCGTGCTATCACGAGTCTCATGAGAATCACTCCAGTTTTCATAAGACTGACAGGCGAGCTCTTCAATGATATTCCATGACTCTTCCGCATTGAGAATCACTCCAGATTTCGTAAGTCTTCCGCCGGCCGCTCGGTCGATGGCTCGCCTTGTAAGGAAATTGACATGATCATAGAAAATTTGGACTTAGAGCCAAAGATCAATACCATGCTGAGGGACTTTGTAGAGTAATTCCTTGAATCGAGTCCACGCCTCAGAAAGGGTGTTAGGAATTAGAAAATTCCAGTGTTGAAAGAGTCGGTCACCCCAACTATTATCTAGCATAAGTTAGCTCGTAGACTAATCGTTAGTTACTTATTTAGGTTGTTTTGTTGTTAGTCAGTAGCATAATATAGTTTAGTGCAACACCGTGGAGGAAGGACGGGTCTTTACCCACTGTATCCCTGATTCACAGGCCGTCAGGAGGTCGTTTAGTTTGTAACCTATATATACCCTCTACCTCCCAAGGTAGAGGGTTGGATGTTCTTTGGATAATCTAATATTCCACAAGTTTCTCTCACTAGAATGTCCCACTCTTTCTCTCTCTAAAACCATCTATGTGCTCATTGTGTTAATGTTATGATGTGTATGTGAAAAGTTTATATCTTACAATTGGTATCAAGAGCCATGGTTAGATCATATCTTGCACATCTTTGGATTTATAGTGGTTTTTAGGTGGTTTTTGAGTTTGAAAAAGTTTAGTGGTTTTTGCATCATTTGGTTGATTTCTTGTGTTAAAGTTTGAAGTTTGTTGGTACTTTTATGTTTAGAATCATCAAAAGTGTTTAGGTTTTCATTTGGTAAGATTGAATCATCTTGGTTGGGTTGTTTTTGGATTGAAAAGTGATGTTTACATGGTTTTTCAAGCTAGCGACTTAGCTCACGGAATAGTTTCTTGATAGCGACTTGCTTCACATTTTTGTAGCGATTTACAGTGTTGGAACTAGCGAGTTAAAGTACAAGTAGTGGACTCTCCACTACGGGTAGCGACTTGGTCTGTAGCGAGTTGCTCTTTAGCGACTAGCATCGTTGGCGACTTGAGTAGCGAATTGCTGCTGAATTTTAGCTAGCGACTTGAGTGCTAGCGAGTTACCACGTAGCGACTTACATCTGGCTAGCGACTTGGAAAGCTAGCGACTTAGCGTGGTGGCGAATTAGTGTTGGCGACTTGGTGTAGTTTAGTTGGTAGCGAATTGATTCTAAATCCTCTAGAGACTTGGGGAGTAATTCATAATAACACAATGTCTGTCATCACGGATTCTTTAATCACCAAAGTACTTGCTCTCTATGACACAGCACAGAATAGTGAAACAGAATGCTTATCTGAAGGCCACACACTTAATGACTCAGTATCAATCAATCAGAACAACTCAAATAAGTCACTCTTAATATCTTCAGATGATACTAAGAATGTGGAATGCACCTGTGAGCCGTTTCAACATCTCAGTCAGCTTCTCAAATTACTCTTATCCACAACCATGGATCGAACAAGTTGTGCCATCCTTCGTCAGGACTTTCCCACTTTAACAAGAACTGTTTTGATTAACTTAGAACGACTGAGGTTTCAAATTACCAAAGAAAAGCTCTCAACTGATGATTCTCATGCTGCTCTCCAAACCATCTTCAACCAATTTCAGCCACTTACCCGGGAAGAATACTCCTCAGATTTTGATAATATCATGACTGGAATGTCTTTCAAAAAGCACACGGGAATGGAAATTCATGAGTTCAGAAACTCATTTATTCAACTCATGAGTAATATGGAAACATACATCGAGGAAGCTGCAAAAGAGAATAACAAGATGAAGGAATTGAATGAGTGTAAAGAGTGTCCATGGAACAATGATGACGTGTCATGCTTCATTCCAGTTGAACCAGCAGAAGACACTGATTGCAGAATCTCAGTTGTGATGGAAAAGGATGAAGAAAACAACACTGATCTCAAATTCTCAGAGTCAGAAAAGGTATCAATCAACAAGGTACACTTATCTGATCACACCAATTCTCACAAAAAGGTACATGACTCTTACCCTGAACATAACAATGTGGAATCAATCTTTGTTTTGTCTGAATCTAATGCAAGTAACATGATTGAAAAAAGGGTATATGATGAGCTTTCAAACAAATTTTCAATTCTTGAAAAACACTGTATCTCTTTGCAAATTGAAATACAACATAAGGATGAATTGTTTTATGCAAAAAAACAGTGTAGTAATCTGGAACTTCCAGAAGTTAGAGAATTTTTTGAAATTAATCAGTTAAAATCCCAGATTCAGGACAAAGATTCGACCATAAGAAATCTGAAATCTCTTCTTTCAGAAGCCCAGAATTATGACTGTCATGTGATGAGTGATACACTAGAATCTAGGAATTCTGAACTAGCTCTATGTGTATCCAACCTTCTAAGAGAAAATGAGCATTTAAGAAAGAACCTTGAGGAAACAAACTCTAAATTAGTCAATCAATCTAATCTCTTGATGAAAGATATTGATGACCTCAAAGCACAAATTCAGGATAAGAGCTTCAATATTGTTGCCCTAAAAAATGAGCTCAGGAAGTATGCTGGAAATAGGATGAACACTAAGTTTGCAAAACCTTCAACTTTGGGAAAGTCAACGGTTCAGAACCACTTGAAACGAACAGTTATTAAACAACCTAATGCCTTTAGGTCTGAAAGAGCTAAACCATTGAAATCTAAGCTTACATCCCAAGTTGATAACATGTCTGTTTTGTCAAAACCAGTCACTTCATTGCCTAGTTCAGATATGATGAATCCCAAGCATAGGACTAATGAACATCACCCACAAATCAGAAATGCTATAAGCTTAACTAGGTATCATACAAAACATAGTCTGACAGATCAATCCCCTAAGAAATTCTCTGATCACAAAAAGACAAATAGTCAAAACAAGGGTGTGCACTCATTTAGTTCATCTCACTGTGGCTTCAAATGGATTCCCACTGGCAGATTATTTAAGTATACAGGACTTAAACGAACTTACACTCCTAAATCATGCCTCAAGTGGATTCCCACAGGTAAACTTTTCAAGATTGTAGAACCTAATAGGATCCCCATTAATGATACGTCTGGATTATACTGTGTTGAATCTAAATGTGAGACTAAACATGTCACTAACCCTTCTATGTACAAGTCTACATGTGCTTCAAGTACAATGTGCTCTCAGTCTTTTTCAGGTACAATGCTCAACTCAATCAGGAACTTCATGACATGGTTCCCCTCAGGTATGAACATAGCTCATTCAGGAGCTATAGCTTGTCAGAGTTGATGTACTTCTTACTTTGACTCCTTTTTCATCTTAAATCAGGACTCGCCCCTCCATGTCTTCGTATAAATCATTTTATCTATTAAAAAAAAAAAAAAAAAAAAAATTTGATTTTTCTCAAAATTTTGTATATATACTCCTTTCAAAATTTTATCATTTTTCTCAATCTAATAATGAATATACTCCTTGTTATCGATAACATCTACGGTCCTAGAAATGTCATTCAATAATGGCACGGGATCATAGATGAAGTTCGAAAAAAAGATATATTCTTGGTAATATAATGGGATTAGTTAATATCAATCAATGATCTTTGATGACATTGATTGAGGGGGAGATTAGTTTTATATACCATTGGATTCTGTGCTGGTCATGATGCTTGTTTATTTGTATGATGTGGTGGTTTCCTGCTTGTGTGACTAACTGGTTATACTCTTGAAATATCTGGGAATGGGTTTCTCCCTGTTATAGGCTGTGATTGTATCTTGCTCATGAGATTTTCAGTGTGTGCCTTCGTTGTAACTGCCTATGTGTTGAAATGTTGACTTGATTCATGATGATCAGTGTAATAATCAATGCTAGAGATGTTGTCTTATCCGTGTTAGCATTCTATTACCACTCATTCGTCTATACCATAGGGACCAAAATTGTCATATAGTGCAAGTTATGTTGCATTAGCGAATTACCTCACCTCAGTTTAGAACCACAAGGACCAATTGTGTCATTTTGCCTAAGTTAGTTTGCATACCCCTAGCGAGTTACCCATTAGCGAGTTACCAGTTTACCCAAAAAGTTTTTTTTCTCTCTCTCTCGTTCCTTTGTTCCTTCTTCTCCTCGTCATTTTATTCTTACTAGCGACTTAGCATAAGGTTTGCTTCGATTCCCTCTTATCGTTACTATCTTATGCTTTAGTGTCCAGTTTCTAACTTATCTCTATATCCAGATCCTTTCGTGCTCGTGAAGTGTGATTAGTTAACTCTCTCGCTTAGGTTCGGATTTTTTATGTAATCGTGTGTGTGTTACTTATAAAATGATTGAACGAGTTTAAATTGTTTGGAATATATTGTTTGGATCATATTGGTTGGAATACATTGATGTATGGTTATGTGGATTGGACTGATGGGATGATGTTTGAAGTGTTCTTGATGGCGAGTTAAAATGTTCTTGGTAGCGACTTAGTATGAATGTTCTTCATGGCGAGTTAGTGGTCTACTTAGCGAATACGTCTCTGTAGCGAATAAGTTCACTAAATTCCAGCGACTTGGTTAGCGAGTTAGTAGTTAGCGACTTGTATTTACAAGTTAGCGAATTAATAACCTAGCGACTTAGTTAACCGCTTTGTAGCGACTTAGCTCATTTACTGTTCATGGCGACTTGACTTTACTAGCTAGCGAATTAGCATAGCGACTTGGTTAGCGAGTTAGTAGGTAGCGACTTGTATTTACAAGTTAGCGAATTAATAACCTAGCGACTTAGTTAACTGATTTGTAGCGACTTAGCTCATTTACTGTTCATGGCAACTTGGCCTTATATGCTAGCGATTTTGAGTGCTAATCCTTTAGCGACTTGTCTGTGGCTCGAGATGACGACTTGTTTTTACAAGTCTGCAACTGTGTTCATTTTCATGTTGTGAATTAGTCTTAGGGTCAAGGATTATTAAAATGTTCAAAGTTTGTTGTGCTAAAGATGATCTCACTCTCACAACACTTAGGATCTCCCAAATTCGACTTGTTGAATCAACATACTCTATGTAAACTGTTATGACATCTCTGTTTAGGCAAAAGGTACTTGGCTTCTCTCACGACTGCCAAAATGTTACTTTTTGCCTCATACATATGTGTTATATCACTTTTACATGTGTATCTTGGCTCATGTCATGATCACGTTGTTATGCACTCTTTTGCCCTTTAAATCCCTTATATGCTCGTCATGTAATCATTTTTCTATATGAATGTTCTTCATTGATATATCTTAATTATGTATGTTATCATATAGTTTAAAGGTGTCATATAGTTGCAATCTTTGCCACTCTATCTGTCTCCGTATGTGTTGGGAACTTCTTCAGTGTTACTACTTCTTTGTCATAAGGGTGCTCTCAATGCTGTCTCATTTACTATGTATCATCTAACCTGTTCCCATCCATTACTGTTGATTGTATGATTACTCAGAACATCAATGGCAAGTTCAATCCCAGAAAAGAGCGCTACCCCGTCAGGATCATCCAGAGTTCTCTCAGACGAAGAAATCCTTCCCAAAAGTCAATGGGCTGCTATAGGTAAAAGCAACTGTTATGTGGACCTTCAAAGGCTTCAACAAAATCCGATACTCAAAGTTTCTATCGACATCCTCAAAAACACAAACTTCTTCGGAGCAATTACCAAGCAATGCTCAATTCCATCCATTTACATTCAACAATTCTGGAACACCGTTCAATGGAACAAGATCACAGCTCAATACTCTTGCAAACTGGATAATAGGGAGTTCACAATTGATTCTGATACTCTGAGCAAGGCCCTTGGAATCACACCATGTAACCCTGACGTTCGTTCTGAATCTCCACCTGGTGCTGACGATCTGATTGTATTTCTAATTGGGTTGGGCTATCAGAATAGTATTTCAAGAGCATCTGACATCGTCACCGGACACATGTATCAACCCTGGAGAGCTATTACAACCATTCTGAACTTATGCTTATCTGGGAAAACTTCAGGGTTCGATAAAGTGAGAATGCCTATCTTGCAAATCCTATGGGGAATCATTAATAGGGTTGATGTGAATGTCTCGGATCGTATTTGGGAAGAATTCTCGTTATCAATGAACACATTCATATCTGATAGAACCTATTTCCAGAACAATGCTCAAGGTCGAAAGAAACAGAACAAGCTTGTAATTCCCAGCATCAGATTCTCTAAGCTTGTTATCCAGTATTTGCAACAAATTCACAACTTCACTCCTAGGTCTGAATCAACTTTACACAAAGCAGAACATGAATTTGTTTTAGGAAACCTGAAATATGTTCCTAGAGGCTCGAATAAAGAAGTATTTGGTTTGCCAATTCCTGATTGTCTTCTCACAGAAGATATCAAAAGGAAGGACTACTTCAAGCAATACATGAAAAGTGCAACCAAACTCTCTGCTGATGTCACACCCTCTCCTTTACAACCAAATGCTCCTGTGACCAAGTCAGCCTCACAAGCATCCTATGCCTCTCTTCCTAAAAAGAGACGTGAAAGTTCTCAGCAGTCTGACACCACCTCCAAGAAGCAGAAAGCAAAAAGGAAGAAAGTGGAAAAGGAGATTGGTGAGAACACTGAGACACCAAGGAATGTTTCCAGGCTAACTGATGAAGATGATGCTGATTTGCAACTTGGAATCCAGCAAAGCCTTGAAAGTCAGAATGTGAAAGCTCCAGAAGGTGGAATTGTGTTAAGAGAACCCGCTCAACCACCTCGACAAACAACCCCAATTACACTTGACAAGGGTAAAGGAGTTGCAAGTGTTGAAACTGAACAAGCTGCTCACATGCTGCTAACTATCTCATCATCTCCATCAAGCACCACAAATCCATATGAGCTAAAGAGAAGAACAGATTCATCTCATGAAAAGGAACAATCTGGAGTGGTCAAGGAGCCTGAAACATTTAAGGAATCTCTTACACTTGGTGAGACTCAATCTGTCTTGAATGTTGACACTCTGTTACAAAAGGGCTCACAGGAGAACCTTGAGACAAGATCTGATGAGACCTTGAAGATGGATGAACCAAATCTGTCTACTAACTCTCTATCTTCACTTAAGAATCTTGATGAAGACTTCTCTTTTGGTGATCAATTCATTAATGACAAAACCTTAGATTCGGCTCAATCCATGTATAATGTCAGCATTCATCAAGATACATCTACAATTCCTCCAATGACTGCTTCTTCACTCTCAACTGCACTTCCACCACCCCCTTACCCTCTCATTCAACTATACAAACACCACCAACTCCAGAACCCGTCTTCACAATTGCAGATGAAGTGGCTCCACCAGCTTCCCCTCCACAGATTCTCACTTCTGATCAACTACTAGATAAAGCCATTAAAAGGATTGAAGCACTGGAAAGGCAACTTCCTAAATCAGTTGATTCTCTGGTGGATCGTGTCTACAGATTGGAGCACCTCAACTTCAATGAAGCAGTTACTGATGCTATTGAAGGAGAAGTCAAGGATGCCGTGGAATGGGCAATGGAGGCTCCACTTCTCAGACGATTCAAGGACCTCCCCATCTCCGATATGAGAGCAGCTCTGTGTGAAAGGATGTATGAGGCTGAAGAGGACAAGCATGAGGTTCACAGTAAACTCTATGAGGCACTTGAAGAATCCATCAAGTTCGACAATTATGAGCAATTTAAGATTGAAGTCGGAGAAAAGGAAGCTAAAAAGAAAAGGAGAACAAGTGTAATGGAAGCATTGATAAAGGATCGCAAAGATCCACCTCCTCCCCCACCACCAACGGGGGGAGCTGGAACTTCTGGATCTGGTAATCCTTCTACAACAACCAACACACCTCCATCACAACCACCATCATCACCGCCGAAATCTTCCAGTCAATCAGATCCAACAAAAGAGCAGAGTAATCAGAAAAAATCTTCTGCCTGGACGACGGTTGATTCAAGGTTCACATCCACGTCCACCTTCATTCCTGATGATCAAATGGTTAACGAAGAATCTCAGGTCATGGCTGACTCAGAACCAGATGAAGATGATGCGTCGACAAAGCATATTCCAAAGCCATCAGAAGACTGGTTTGACTCTTACATGGCTGGGAATCGCACTAGCACATCCAGAGTTGCACCTTCAAGAGACACTATTCAAAGCTGCATTATGGAAGATAAACCTCCTTCCCCGGAACCCACATGGACCATCTCAGAGTCTGACTCTATGATTCCTGACAACAATTGGGCATCAGTTATCACCAATAACTACGAAAGTCCAGCTGAAGACTCTCTTCTACACTACACTGGTGATATGGGAAGCTTTATAAGATGGTTTTGTGAACGGAAGAGCATCTCATCCATAACACCAAGAGATCTTGAAGGTCAAGCTTACGAGATTGTCAAAGTCTTCCACTCAGATGCTAATCATCTTCAATATCAGATGGAAGAATGCCATAAGATGCTAAATGACCAAGTCAGTGATCAAATCAGTCGTTTCAATGTCAACAAATCTCTTCCTCTTGGTGGTGAACCGGGTCAGATGACCATTCAGGCAGAATTCTTCTTCAACCACGACTTGGACTATCTGTGTGCTCGCTCTGCTGAAAGAAGACCTGCTCTTTCAATATCAAAAATGAAAGCTACAACCTACTCTGATCAAGGGCTCGAGCAGATGGTTCCGGATCAATTCTGGGCGAATGAAGAACAAAAGTATGATATTGCAACTTCTTATGGTATTTCTCACTGGTGGTTCAAAAAGAAGAAGTTCTACATTGAAAGACATGGTGCTGATAAAAGACGCAATGATGTTAGATCAAAGCTGCAAATCTTAAGTGTTGTTAGTGTAGAGATCTTCCCTATCTATGGATATGAGTACTTGAAGAAGATTGTCCTTAAAAGAGCTGACTTCAAAGTGTATACTATTGAAGAGAACGACTTCAAACATCTTCTGCCAAATGATTTCGAAGATCTCTATCTCTTAAATCTTCAAGGACACCTCGAGCACTTACCTGTACGTGAGAAAAAGGCCCTCTCTGCAGCTGTCACTCTTTGGATCAGGGACTTAGTCATTCGGAAACGAGTTGAGGACTTTCAGCTTGGCATTGAAAGCTACCAAACCAGGGTCAACCTCACAAGTCCTCAATGGAATGCAGCTGGGCATGAATTTCATCGAGAATACAAAGTTCTTGACACCCCTAGAGCCGTCATCTTCACCGACAGATATGGATCGTGTATGCTTATGCGTCTATGTGAACTCTACAAGTTTAGTGATGGTACGCTCAAATTAGTCGAAGAAGAACTTGACACCAGAGTGAAAGAAGCCAAACTTGATATGAGATCTTGGGTTAAAACTACTTTCTGGACTGATGATGACGTGAAGAGATGTGAACATTTCATTGCTGCAATCAGACGAAGACTCAAGACACAAAGGATCTTCCGCAGTCTTGAAAGCTTTGTTGGTGGAAGGCTCCGTGATGGTCACTACAAACTACTTCAGAGAACTGAATGAAGAATTCTTCGAAATACCATTTATGTTTTGTTAACTTTGTGTAATATGTGGTGTAATAAATATGAACAACTGTAATACATGTAATAGTGCTAGGATTTGTACTATGGTTTCCCCTTGTAAAAAGGGGGAAACATCAGTGTTGTCCACTTTTGATCATATAAAATCGGACACATTTTTCTCCTACAAATATTTTACCTCATACATATTTAAATCACTTGAGATCCAAAATCTCAAAGGATTTAAGATTTTTGATCGGGGGAGAAAATGTGATATAAATATGAAAGATGTTAAAAGATAAGATGACCAATTTTTGTGCAAACTTCTCTCTTATATGTGCTAAACAATTTTCGAATCTCGAAGCATATTTTAAGGGGGAGAACTCTCTTTGCAAATTCAAGTCATCAGGGTACCCAACACTTAAATCTTTGCAAAATTCAACTTTAAATGTTTTTAAGGTACCTTGATCATATGGCTTCTAATCCTTTGATGATAAAGGGTTCCCTCTAGTATGTGCAAAACTCTTTTCAAACCTCGAGGCACATATTAAGGGGGAGCAAATTCATGGAAACCTCATCCTTCCCGGAAATGCTATACCCACTTGATCTGTTGAGGGAAGTGATGTTGATATCTTTTAGAAAATGGTAATCAAAAGAAGTTAATTCTTTCTCTTGTCTCCGTGTGCAAAAACATTTTCAAATACTTGATGCACATGTTGAGGGGGAGTTCTCGTTCTAAAAATATCAAAAACAATTCAGGTACAAAATGCTTTGATAATATATCACAAGTATCTGAATTGATTTTCAAATGGTTTTCAATTGGATCCAATGGCAGACGAACAATACCAAATTGACCGACCAACTTTACTTTATGTACGGTGATATAAGGATGATAAGGTTAGGTATTGGTTCCCATGATCCGCCAGAACCGGAGGGATCTACCCAGGGACAATCCACTAGTTAGTGTAGAAGTCCTTAGGTATGATGATAAAAGGAGAAAAATGAGATAAGGGAAGAGTGCGGACTAAGACTGAGCTAGTACTGGAATAAACCCAACAAGGTTCTAGCTATGAAGTCTCGGTAAGCACTGAAGGGGTTGAAGAATTAAAAAGAATTGAATGAGAATAGGGTGAAAACAAATAGCCCTCCATTAATTCAACCTTAGGGCAGAAACCGGGTTCACTTCATATGCTACTGATGGTAACATCGGTATTGAAGACAAGACGTCATGGACCCAGTGACGCACTGCACTTCAACTTTCCAAACCACTCAAGTTCCTCTTAAAAGGACTTGTTTCATTCTCACGGGGAACCGACATTATCTATCGACTTTCTCTTAGAGATGGTTGATATTGAAGAAGGAGACCCTCTCCCTAGTCTCCGTTATAGGATCCAAATATGCACATATTGAGTCTAGAGCCACGAGATCATCAATAAATCTCATTAGGACACTTTCAATGAAGACTCTCTGTTTCACACAATGTGGAAAGAGAGATTATATCTTGAGTCCTACGCATTATCCTTGTGGTATTGCCAGAACATCTGAGTGATGTGTTTACATATTCACAATGAAGATGGAAAGCCTTCTGGAGCCAACATCAAACAAGCTCCTGGTAGGTGGCATGTGAGATCTATTATATAGATCAACTATGTGACAACTGAACAGAAACAATGGGGCGATTCAATCTCTTGAATCAATCCTGGTTCAGGTTATGGATTGACGGATACCTTTGAAAAACCTGTCTTTGTGCTTAAAAACTCTTTTCTTTAGCACATTGACTGTGTACTCATTTTTCAAACCAAAAGGTATTTTTATGATTGATAATTGATTTTCAATAAAACCTTCGATGTATTGCAAAAACAATTTCTATTGAGCAATACACGATTGTTTTTCAAATCTCTTTTCATCAATCAGTGGACTTAAAAATTCGCTGGTTCACTCACTCCGTGTTGTCTTCTTTGAGATGTTCCGGTTTGAGAACAGCTAGAACAGCTACGAAACCCTGTCAAGGAAATTCTTCGGAATTATACCTGATCACAGGCAGTACATGTACTGATCAACGGGGAACCGTGGGCCGTGTACCTCAATTCAACGAAAGTGATCAAAGACACTTTCGTGCGATTTATTGCTAACTGTTGTATACAGGTACACCCGACGTTTGTAGCTGATCAGAATGAAGCGGTCAATCCATAGCCGCATGCTCACTTAACACATTCAACTCAAAGAAATCATGATTAGTGCATCAATGACTCTGATATTTTCACTCCAAGCTTCTGCTACGCTGCTGCCAATATCATGAATCAATTAAAGCTTCTGCTACTCTGATGAGAAGAATTCATGATCCAGAATGTGAGCATGTCGGTCCTAAAGTCACATCACCACAAAGGATGCCTCAGAGATTGATGATTGCTGATGATCTCAAAAGATGGCTCCTTATTATTATCTCATGAATCATTAATGACCTCCACTTAAAGTACAAATCTGTGCAGACTTTGAAGTTGCACTACTTATGCACAAAGATTGCAATGTTGAAGTTGTTCTTTCTACGAGCTCAAGAACAATGTCAAGACTAGAATGCTAGGATTTGAAATGTAATATATGGGGTGACCTCCCTTAGGGGGAGATTGTTAGGAATTAGAAAATTCCAGTGTTGAAAGAGTCGGTCACCCCAACTATTATCTAGCATAAGTTAGCTCGTAGACTAATCGTTAGTTACTTATTTAGGTTGTTTTGTTGTTAGTCAGTAGCATAATATAGTTTAGTGCAACACCGTGGAGGAAGGACGGGTCTTTACCCACTGTATCCCTGATCCACAGGCCGTCAGGAGGTCGTTTAGTTTGTAACCTATATATACCCTCTACCTCCCAAGGTAGAGGGTTGGATGTTCTTTGGATAATCTAATATTCCACAAGTTTCTCTCACTAGAATGTCCCACTCTTTCTCTCTCTAAAACCATCTATGTGCTCATTGTGTTAATGTTATGATGTGTATGTGAAAAGTTTATATCTTACAAAGGGTTTCACCTTGACATTGTTGAAACATCAAGATATCATTTCTAAGCTTAGTGGTTCTCCCCGGTGGGAAAAATTAGGTGAGGAAATGGGTGGTGAGATCATCCCAACTTGAGATGGATCCTGCGGGAAGTCGCTCAAGCCAATTACTAGCTTGGTCCCGTAGAGAGACTTGGAAGAGACATAATCTCGTGGTCTCCAGAGTGGTAGCATCAAGGTCAATGGAGTCAACGATTTTAAGTAATTTCCTTGAGATGCTGATTAGGATTTTTGGAACGAAGTCCATGTAATGCACATCCATTTTGCGCCAACCGGATGGTGTCGGATTGCAGGGCCGTAGTTTGAGCTAAATGGGGAAGCTCAATGGTGTTCCTATAGCCTTGATGTCTTGGTGTAGAGTATTCACCAAGAGTACGACTTCTTGGCGGGTCTTGTGGTAGTGTATTTGGTGGTGGTAATGGTTGATGTGGTGGTGGTGGATGATGTGGTAGATCGTTGTTGGGTGGATTATCACCTTCCATGGCGAAAAGTGATAAGGCTACGAACAAAAACACAAAGAAGGGGGATCGACTAAAGAAAGCTAATAAAAAAGAAAATAGCTCACTAGATAGGAATCAAGCGAGTAGACCTAATTAAGATAGAAACCTAACTAGCTATTCTATTCCCTGGCAGTGGAGCCAAAAACTTGATAGCAGGTTCGGGGTCGAAAGACTTTCTTTTCCGTGAGCAACCTTTACAACCCACTAGGCAGTGTACCTAATCGTTTCAGTGTAGTATGGGTAAGCTCAGGGGGTTGATCGTTCTCTAGGGGAATAGAGATGCTAGTAGAGATGTATGAAGAGAATGTGAGGTTGAGGGTGATTCTTTTTAGATTTTTTATATTTTTTAGAAAGCAAGTAAAAATCTTGGGGTTTGGGAGTGGGGGTTTGGTAATTATACCAATTAAACTACTTAACAATTTAAACTAAAAACTAATTATACTAATAAAAAGAAGAAAAACTATGGATTGTGTTAGGTCACCATAATATGAACACAAGTGTATAGATGTATGATAGAATGAGGAGATAAGGAAGGACGGATGATTCAATCACACAAACGATAATAAGGAAAGGTTTAAGTGAATATGAAAGAACAAACACCTCTCAAATGAGAGGTTACATACTATTTATAGGCAAGGGAACTAGGGCATCCCTTGCCTTGGCCTTTAGGGCCTTTGCATAGGCTCATGGGCTTTCTACATAAGCCTAACTCTAATTACATACTTAAAATCCATAATTAAGCACCATATTACAAGTAAATGACTAACACTTGATAATACTAGTTACAAGTGTTTCGAACAATCTCCCCCTAAGTGTTAGTGATGATGTAATAGTGGTTGCTTGACGTCTTCTAGCATTCTTCTTTCTTGTGAGTAGAGATTCTTTGATTCTTTTGACTTTATCAACTTTGACATTGTTGTTTTCGTTGTTCTTTGTTCTTTTGTGGATGTTGTGATAGTATATTGCTGTCTGTAGTTTGTCAGCTTCGTTGATCAGGTGTCTCCACGTCTTTCTCCACTATCCTCACACGTCTTTAGACTTTGAATTCCAAATGTGATGTAGTTCTCGAGTCTTTAAACTTTTAAGATTCTTTGAATTTGAAGAAGAATCATATTGACTTTTGAGTTGCCTTTGATTATGAGAGAACTTTATGTGTGATGTTGTTGGTATGAGCATGTGGAGATCAGCACGGTCTTTCCTCCAAGGATCAATCATCAGTTCCTGCATGAATAGGTTAGTGATAAACACCAATCGATCATTATGGACTTTTTCATAAAGAATTGACCACTACGATTGTTTTACTGATGAATGTCTTGATTCCATTTACCTTGGTCGGGTGAACCAGCTGTCCTAATCCCGTTAAGGGACAATTGGCATTACATTGAAGATTCAAGTAATGACTTACATTTTCAGGACTCGATTCTTGAAAGGAATATCCTTAGCGGGATTTCCAGCACTTACAGGTTCGAACTTCGAGGGTGTTAACAGCATGGTGTGAAAACACATCTCTAATTCTTACAAGGCTATTCCTGAACTTAAGGCCCTTAAGTAGGCTAACACGATATACCGAAGTATATCTACAGTTCAGGTGAGTCGCTGAGGTACACCGAAGCATCACCTCACGACTGTAGACCGTTTGAGACAACACTAAGCGTAACGCTCAAGGAGTTACCGAAGTGACCAGCTGTCAGGGCTGTTTGATGTTGACCCTGGCAGGAATTTTCATTCAATCACTGAGGATCACTATTGTGAATCCCCTCATAAATGTTCTCGGCAGATTGCTAAGATCTACGAAGGACTCTAGAAAGTGTCACTTGTGATCTTATTATTGAGCGACAAGTGATGAAATATCAAGTGTTCCTAAGAGATCTTTTGATGAATATCGTGGCTCTAGACTCAATAGTGCACTTTGGTTTTCCTAAGCGGAGACTAGGGAGAGGGTCTCCTTCTTCAATACCAACAATCTCTAAGAGAAAGTTGATAGATTACGTAGGGTTCCCTGTGAGAATGAAACAAGTTCTTTTGAGAAAACTTGAGTGGTTAAGAAGGTTTAGTGCATTGCGTCACTGGGTCCATGACGACTTTGTCTTCAATACCGGTGTCATCTTGTGACATCCAGTAGCATATGAATTGAACCCGGTGTCTGCCCTAAGTTGAATAATATGGAGGGTTGTTTCTTTTCATCCTTTTCTTTAACTTTTCTTTTTAATTCTTCAACTCCTTCTTTCTCCGTTTCTCATTTTCTCCTTTTTCAATCATACCTAAGGACTTCTAAATACTAACTATTTGTGGTGTCTTTGGGTAGACCCCTCCGGCTCTGGCGGATCATAGGACGTTTATTCCTAAACTTAGTCACTTTGTAACTCCATGACTATCCTACGTTGCCATAAAACCATTTGCTTGAAAATCTCCCAAAGTGTTTGTGAATGAAAACATGTTTGAAACCCTCCACATGTGCTTATGAGTTTTAACTGAAATTTGCACAGTGATGGTAGAGCGCGCACTTTTGAATTGATCGAGTCAAGATAGACAATTCCCCACGAGACACGGTTACGTTGAATAGTTAAAGAGATACATTGTCAGCTTTTAGGTGACAACTAGCTCTAATAACTACCTTGAAGATGTGAACAAACCTTGAAAAGGTTGTCAAACCTGTCAAAGTTCATGTCTATCAAGAGTTTCTCAAATTGGTACTATCTACTAAGATAAATCTTGGAAGACAAATCTTTTTGATTTATGACATTTAGAGCTCGTCAATTCAAGAGTTAAGTCTTAGCATACTGAGATTCTATTCACAATCCAACATATTTTGATCACATAATTTTTTTTCTCCCCCTAAAAAATGACATATCGTTGTTATTTTTGATAAAATTTTTGATGTAAAATATTACCATTTCGAGTTTTGCGGGAAGATTTCCACAAAGAACGTTGTTTGAACAAATTAGTTTGCAAATACTCCCCCTCAACAAGTGATATTAACTTTTGAGGTTTTGGAAAACACGAGAGGGAATACTTGTTCTTTTGAGCAAAATTATGAAAGTTTTGAAAGATTTGATTAATTTTACTCAAGAGTAAAAGCTTTCGCTCCTCTTATAAGGATTGTAGCACAGAAGCATACCACATGGTCCTTTCTATACAAGAACGGGTTGTACACTGCTATTTATGCACAAACCATACAATGAATATAAATTAATATATCAAATAATCAAAATCACAATCAAGTTAAGAGTACCCAAATGGTTTACACACGACCAGGAACTTTATCTAGACGTTGGTATGTCAAGATAAAGAAGCTCTGTCTTCCTCCCACGTAGCTTTCCAATCTTCTCATCTGATCCCTATGAATCAACCTTTCATCCCACATAGTAATGAACCGACGAACATCCTTGTGATCCTTCGAATTCCATATCTTTGCTTGAACTAAACCCATCTCAATATCCTTCAAACGATACGCCAAACCATCACGAACCATCTTCAGCGTGGCGTCACAGAAATTGTGAATTTCATCAAACGCCATGAAGCACGTATGATGATGTTCACTTCCGTAGAAGATTCCAAACTTTGGTTTATGCAGAATTGTGTACTGAGGTTCTTGGTTGAGTTCGTTGAAATGTAGGAGTGGTTTGGTGAGATTGATTTGTTTCTGGTATGATTCAACTCCGACTTGCAAGTCTTCAACACGTTCCTGAATAACCTTGCTGCGGATGAAGATTAGAAGTGTAGTGACGTACTTGAGCTGAATTTCTGTCGAGAACTATCACATCCTTCCTTGTACCTTTAGAAGATACATGTCTTCAATTTCGTTGAGCGACAAATTCGGGAAGTCAGCTTCAGAGAATTCATACTCTTGTTAATCTTGTCGTTTGACTTTGATCTTGGACAAGAATGAGTAGTCCCACTTAGTTTCCAATTTTACCGACATCACAACAACTATTCTTTTGTCATTCTTCACCTCTTTGTTCGACTTTCTAACTCTGCAGATCCTGTAGTATAGCCTTCTCTTCTCTGGCCAATGATGAATACGAAACATGGCATCAATATCATACTCCACAACCTTGTCGACAAATAGGTTTGTGGCATCTTCTTCAATGGCGATGTTGGTGGAGAATAAGGCTTCCAGAATGTTGAACATAAGAGATGTAGCATACTTCTTGCTTACACTACTTCCGTGTTGAAGGAACTCCAAATCATTGTTGAAGAAGAAATGAAATGGGATCCTCGGTTGTTCGGGTTTTCCAATTGTCGATAGAGGTTTGGTCCAATCCGTGTAGTAAGGTTCATTATCCTTTCTTGTGTAGTCGATGTTTGATTCGGGGTTAAGCCAGTCGATATTGTTGGACATTGCACGGGCAATGTTGTCCAAGTGGTATTCTAGCTCAATTCCACTGCAGGATCTTTCTTTGAGCAGATTGAATGCATCGTTCTTGATTCTGCGGAGCTCCCTTTTCGTCATCTTCTTGACCTTGAATTTATCTTGGATAATCTGAACCTGCTCCATAGTTCGACCATCTATCGGTTCTTGACCTTCAGCTAATCTAGCCAAGAGACGACTGACGATTTCTTCTTCTTCGGTCTGGAGGATGACTCTAGTCGAGGTGATGGTCAGGGCGTTGGTTGATGTTGGGGCTCGGGAATATCAGGATCCTCACCACTGGTGTATGTGAAATGATCACCGGTTTTCTGTTGTGGTGATGGGGATTCTGTATCCAGAGGTTGATCAGATTGTGGTGGTCGGGTAGCTTGTTGTGGTGTCCTAGCAGGTGGTGGTGGCATGGATGACGATGACTTACCGGTATTCTTTTGTCTTTTGGCGTTCGGATCCTCATCCTTGTCTTTATCATCTCTCGGTCTCTTATCTTGCCCAACAGTTTCCTTGTAAGTTGTTTTGAGTTATCGTTCCAGAAGTAGATCGTACAGATTTACGTCATCTGGAGTGAAAGATGGAGCTCGAGTAGCTATTAAGTTAACCAATTTTGAAATTAACTCATCTTTAGTGACAACTGCGGGCTTGACCGATCTTGTTTGCATGACCACCGGTGTAGTTGTAATGACCTGCTGAACCATTGTCTTAACCATTGGGAAGAACTGATTCTTGAACATCTCTCTAATGACACCAGGAACCGTCTTGAGAAGAAAGGTGTGAGTGTAGTTCCTGAGTTGTTCATTAATTTCACCTTGAACGTCCCTAGAGACAAACTCCTGAATCTGTTTTCTTTCGCCTTGAAACGTATCCATCTGTTTGGAAAGATCGATGACCACGTCGGCCAGTGTGTTCATTCGCGATTGAAGAATACTTTGTTTTCATTTTCAAGAATGAAGCACAGCTTTCTGGATCTTTGCTTTGGTACGGGATGCCCACGTGTCGGCTTTTTTCTTAATGGATTTCGAAGTTGATTTTGTTGTTTCCTTTGATGGTGGTGGTGATGAGTGTGAAGATAATTCGGGTTTGGAGGTGTCAAGAGGTGTGTCAGAAGACTGTTGAGGTTTATGTTCGGGATTGTCAACTATGTAGTTGTCAGCTTCCTCTTTTAACATTTGTTCCTCAGCTCTTTCTACTTCTTCTACAACCTTTTTTTCTTCAATTCCTCTTCAGCTTCCAAAATATAATCATCTGTAATTTTGTCATCCTTATCCTGATCGTCTTCTCCATATTCGACTATCGGCTCATCTTCTTGTTGTTGTTGTTCTGCTGCAAGTTTCTCTTCCTGAAGGATAGGTGTGGTGATGTCACCCGTGCCCTTACCGGGTTGATTAACCGAATTGGTAATGAGTTGGGTAGCGAGTGGAGCACCACCGCTAGAACCACCTGGTCCTTCGGGTTGAGTAAGTGAGAATTCAGCACCTGCTTTCTCCATCCTTTGTTGCTTCAGAGTTTTCTGCAGTTGTTTCTCTTCAGCCTTTGGATCATACTCCCACTCTGAATCTTCTTCTTCTTCTTGTTCTAGAGGCTTCTTCCCTTTGTCAGATTTGTTTTCGTCATCAAGAGATTCGTACATGTCAATGTCTTGATCCAGTTGCTCATAAGAAGGACTTTTAGGTTTGTCCTCTGTCTTCTTCTTAATAGTTGAGTCATCAATACGTTCCTCACTGTAAACAACAAGCTCATCTGACTCAGTTTCCAAATCGTCATCATGGAGTGATGTTTGCACTGGTTCAGGTTCTTGTTTGACGATGTTGGTTGGAAGTTTCCTCCTGATCTTTCTGCTTGTTTTCTTTTTCTTTGACTTTGTAGAGCTTGCAGAGCTACCAACTTTCTTGGCCCTTGTCGTAACCGCTGGAGTAGTCTTCTCATCCATGAATCCAACTTTACCCGCAATCAATGCATCCCTGTAATGGTTGTAGGATGGAAGATCCCTAATTGCATCAGTTACCAAGCATGCAGGGAGTTCCACTCCTTGTTTGCGAGTGGTTGTGCCTTTGAACCTGACTGAGTTAAGAGTAGGCTCATCTAGCATGGAGTGTATGTTGGGGTAATTTAGTCTCTTTGGGATACTCTGGTGCTTCCTGAGAAGGTTATGAATAAGTAACTTGGTGTAGCGGACGAAGGGAATCTTGGAACCAGGTTTCCTGAGATGTTGCATCATGTCCTCCCAGATGAGGCTTGCATAGTCAATGTAGTTCACATGGACCATTCCCCAGAAAATTTGAAGATGCATCAGCTTCGGGTGTTCACGGCCACTATCTCTTCCCGAGACTGATTTGGCAATCATTAGAAAGATTGTCCTCCAGGGTTGTAGGATATTCTTGACGTCAAATCTGGAATGTGTGGAAATGACACCAGATTCTTCGTCATATCCTATGTTGACCAAGAAGTCCAATACCTCCGTCTCATTTGGAATTCTGACATACTCTGCTGGAGGTATGACTGGTAGCAGAAGAATGGTGCGAAGATCAGCCACAGTGACGGTGACTTCCTGAGTTTCAAGTGTCACTTTCACCGCATCTTGTCCATCAACTTTCTCCATGGTGTGCCAGAACTGATGAATGTAGAATTCCGGTGCAGAGGCTGAGTTGGTGAGCATGAGGTTGAAAGGGTGTAGCTTGAGAGTTTCTATAGCAACTTTGCAAGAAGATTCGAAGCATGTGAAATTATGAAAGTCTACACGGAGATTGTTCTTCCTAATTGTTTTGTCATAACCAGCTGGGAAAGTATTTGCCATTGTGAGCTCAGCTGGGGCATTGATGTTCTCTTGATTTGCAGCCATTGTGTGATATGAAAGTTATTAGACAAAAGAACAGACATATGGAAACACATTGTGTTAGTTTTAGTCTGAATTATTATTCAATTACTTGTTTGAAGTTAACATGTTTATGTTAGTTACAAGTCCCAAGTCACATTTGTCCAATTTACTGAAGTTGATGTGATAAGTTACGTGAACGTGTTAATATTGAAGTTTTAAAGTCCAATTTTTAATTAACACACAACATTTTAACTTTTGAAAGCTTATGCGTAACATTAGGTATTTGTGACTTATGAGTAACATTTAACAAGAAACTTATGTGTAACAGACCAAATTGTGGTGAACAATAGCTTATGTGTAACATGGATCCTTATGCATAAGAAAGGATCCTATGCGTAGGAGTAAGCTAAAGCGTAAGACCAAGCTTATGCGTAAGAAGTTCTTACGCGTAAGACAAGTTCAAAGGCTTTAGGCTTACGCGTAGGGATAAGCTAGATGTTACGCGTAAGTCTTACTCGTAGAACTTATGCGTAACAAGCCTTGTTTACGAATATCTTTCCAAGATATCCATAATACACTGTAGACATCTTATGCGTAAGAGTTACGCGTAAGATTTTGCTTAGGCGTAACCTTTACGCTAAAGAGTTTTCCTTAAACATAAGGTTGAACACCTTGTGATTCTGACTTTACGAATAAACAACCTGTTAAACATAAACATGAAAACTTGATTATAGTGTATTCCAAACATATTTTAGATCACAAAACAAGTGCGAGAACATATCAGTTACGCACAGAGATGCTTAGGCGTAAAATCTCTTAAACCCTAAACCCTTAATCTACGCATAACGGATTCATCCTTTCAAATTAAACAAGATATGTTTCTGGGCTATCCTAGATGTCATATGAGTGCAATGGAACAAGTTTTAACATTTTTCTACCATAGAATCAAAAGATTCATGGGTGACGAACCCTAAAACCACAAAACTTCAATTTTGACAAGTTATGTGTTTCTGGGCTAATTAAAGACTTAAAACATGTTTGTAAACTCATTCTAACACTTTCTTGACCAATAAATAACATCAAACATCACAGAAAAAAAGCCCCAATATGAGTGCTAGAACCCTAAATATCAAATTCGTTCAATTAGAAATTTTGGGTACAATTGGATGGTTGTAACATGTTTAATAACTAATAAGAAACGTTTTAGCATAGTAAGATTCAAACCAAACATCTTTACGCGTAAACCCCCAATCTTGTTCATATGAACGCATCTTAAAAATCAATTTTAGAAAAATTTAACCGTTGGATCAACAAGATTTTCAAAACCATTATTCATAATCATGATTAAAGCATTTTAGCACTTACAGATTTTGAGATTGGAGAACGGATTTGCAAATTGATCGTGGGTCGTGGATCAAGTTGGTTGGGAGAATTAAATGCTTAGAAGTAAGCATTGAATGTGGTCAAACATGTGTTTTTGTTAAAATTATTTTCCAGACTTGACACTTTCAGTCCGTCAACCTCAAAGAGGTTCCAACCAAGATCCTTTAACTCCTTTTTTGGTTAGACAAAACACATTTAGGCAAGAAACTTGTTGATACTCCCACTCGACTTTTGAAATAATGAATTTTGAAAAAAAATTGAGTCCGAGGAGGGTATTTTTATGATAAATACCCACCATTTAATAAGAAACAATGAATTTATGGAAACATGCAAGTAAAAGGTTTTATGAAACAGAAAAATATTTACTTTCTCCCCCTCAACACTTGTTCGGGAAAAATGGTGAAATGTTTGATAGAACACTGTGTTGATGGAAGTTTTGTACTTGCAATGTTTGATTTTCAGTTAAATTTGAAAAGAAACATATTTTTGATCTTTTATAAGATTTTATATTTTTGAATTTTGTTTTTGAAATAAATATACAAAAGATGTTTTGGTGTTTGACTTTTCAAGTGAGTTTTAAAAATTCATCTTGTTCTTCTGGAGTCAAACACCTCATACCAATTCGGTGAACCAAATCAGTAAATCTTGCGGGAGGCAAGGCTTTTGTGAGAAGGTCTGCCAATTGATGTCCTGTACCTACAAATTATAATTCAGTTGGACCCTTTTCCACGTGCTCTTTGATGAAATGATATCGAAGATCGATGTGCTTTGACTTTGAGTGTTCAACGGTGTTGCACGAGATCGCAATAGCACTTCTGTTGTCGCAGTACACCGGAATCTTGTCGAATACATAACCATAATCCTTGAGTTGTGTTCTCATCCAAATGAATTGAGCACAACACGTAGACATGGCTGCATATTCAGCTTCAGTTGATGACAGTGATGTATAGTCCTGCTTCTTCGATTGCCATGACACCAATTTATCACCAAGGAATTGTAAACCTCCTGAAGTACTTTTCTGTGAATCTAAGCATCCTACGTGGTCAGCGTTTGAAAAAGCTATTAGTTCAAAACCAGAATCCTTCGGATACCAGATCCCCAAGTTAATGGTTCCCTTGACGTATCGGAGGATTCTTTTAGCCTCAGAGAGGTGTTTTTCAGTTGGTCTTGACTGTAACGGGAGCAAAGATATACAGCAAATACTATAACGGGTCTACTGGCTGTTAGATACATGAGAGACCCAATAATACTACGGTATTTGGTAGGGTCAACCAATTTCCCATGTAAATCAGCATCCAGTTTGTTGGTATGTGTCATTGGTGTATTGTAGGTGTCACAACTTTGCATTACATGTTTATTCAATATTTCAAGAGCATATTTGGACTGACTGAGGAAAATACCACAGAGTGACTGATGAACTTGTAGTCCTAAGAATAACGTAAGTTCACCCATCATTCACATTTCAAAATTTGTTTTCATTAGTTTTGAAAAAGCATTTCAGTACTTTTTGTGGGTAGAACCAAAGATGATATCATCCATATAAATCTGAACAATTAAAATGCGTGCCCCATGATAATGAATAAACAGTGTTGGGTCGAACGATCCTTTGGTAAAATTATTAGCAAGGAGAAAGGATGACAACTTATCATACCACGCCCGAGGGGCTTATTTGAGACCATAGAGAGCCTTGTTTAGTTTATAGACGTGATTAGGGAACTCTGGATCAACGAATCATTCTGGCTGGCTAACATACACTGTCTCCTTAAGTTGACCATTAAGAAAAGCAGTTTTGACATCCATTTGGTAGACGGTGATGTTTAAGTGAGCCACAAATGCCGAAAAAATCCGTACAGCCTCAAGTCTAGCAACCGGAGTGAATGATTCTTCAAAGTCGATACCGTCTTCCTGTTTATAATCCTTAGCCACCAGACGTGACTTGTTGCGGATAACCGTACCTTCAGCATCTAACTTATTCTTCCAAATCCATTTTAGACAAATGACGCAGATCCTTGTCGGTCTTTAAACCAATTCCCATACTTCTAAGCATTTAAACTGGTTCAGCTCTTCTTGCATAGATCTAATCCAGTTGTCATGAGTCATTGCATCCTTAATGTTTTTGGGTTCAGTTTGACTGATAGTGAGTGCATAAATGCAATTTTCTCCGTCAGTCTGAAGGCGTTGTCTAGTTACGACTGGTTGGTTTGGGTTTCCAATAATATTTACAAGAGGATGGACTTTGATCTATTAGTGTGTGGAAGGTTGGTGTTGATATAAATTGTGCAGATTAGGTGTATTCAGATGGCTTGTAGAAGATTCAACAACATCTGGATTTGCCGTTTCAGTTGAGAATGGGTTAAAGAACGCATTTCCATCATAATCCGTGGGTGCAGGTACATTGTGGTTAAGAATATCATCAGTTGGGTCAGTGTCATTAGAAGAAGTTTGTTCGGCTGTTGTTGGAGATTCAATCGGAGGTGCATCAGCAACAGTTGTTGTTTCAGGTGTATCAGGTATCGGAGTATTATCAGGTTGAGCAGCGGAAACAGTTGATACATCTGGAGCACGTTGATCAAAGTCTTCATTGAACAGAGGAGCAAATAATGTTTCCATTTGATGACGAGTGAGTTAAAAGGTTTAATCAGCTGATGATTGAGGGAAGTTGAGATGGTTATGTCCGGGTTACAAGCTGTTTTGCTCAGAAGCCATTTCTGTGAGCTCATCAAAATTAGCATGAATGGTTTCCATAATTTCCTTTGTACAACGATTCCAGATCTGGTATCCTTTTGAGTTATCACAATATCCAATGAATACACCAATATCAACTTTTGCCTTAAGCTTTCCAAAGTCACCACGATCATTATTTGGATAACAGAGAGCACCAAATACATGAAAGTGTTTTAGGTTCAGTTTTCTGTTATGGATAAGCGCATAAGGTGTTTTGTTGTGACGTTTAGTTATCATAGAACGGTTTTGAGTGTAGCGGGCAGTTGACATGGCTTCTGCCCATAAGTAATCTGGAAGTTTTGCATTTATCAACATCATTCTTGCAGCTTCCACTAACGCATAGTTTCGTCTTTCGACAACTCCATTTTGTTCTGGTGTTCTTGCAATTGATGTCTGATGCTCAATTCCCACTTTCCCATAATATTCTCGAAGAGTTTGGTTTACAAATTCAGTTCCTCTGTCTGTTCTAACTTGTCTGACCGTGTTCCGGATTTGAAAGGGGATGATCATTTGTGGAGCTTGATCTTTACTTCGTAGAAAGTATACCCAAGTCCATCTTGAGTAGTCATCAACGATTCCGAGAATGTAGCGTTTTCCATTTATCGTCTGTACACGCATCGGGCCACACAAATCCATGTGAATAAGATGAAGAACACGCTAAGTGTTGTCTTCAACCTTCGAAGGTAAATGAGCATGAGTGCTTTTCCCTTGTTCACAAGCTGAGCATAAGTGATCTTTTGAATACCGAAACCTTGGAAGACCTTCAACTAGTTTGTGTCGTGCAAGATTAGTTATGGTTTGAAAGTTTAAATGTGAAAGTCGTCGGTGCCACAGCCATGATTTTGTAGATGTTGCTTTAGAGAGTAGACATATGGGAGATGAAGCGATCATATCTTGCATTGAGATTGTGTAAAGGCTTAACAAGCGGGATCCGGACATGAGATCGTGTCCTTGTAGATCACGGATGAAACAAGTTTTCTCCCTAAAGGCAATTTCCAAATCACCATCACAAAATTGACCGACTGATATAAGATTGTGTCCAAGGCCTTCAACATAATAAACTCTGCTAATTTCGATGTTCCCATTGATGTAATATTCGTAGCCCATGATAGCTACGAAGTGATCATTCCCGAACCTGACAGTGCTGATGAACTTTGATATAAAGTTTGATAAAAGTTTAAGGTTGCCTGTCATGTTCCGGGAACATCCGCTATCAACAATCCAGAAATATCTGTATCACCTGCGATACACACAGACGACACAGGAGGAATAGAAGTAGAGGTGGAACCCGAAGAGTTAGAGGGTTCCGATACAGTTACAGAAGAAACACACATATCAATAATTTTGGGTAACCATTTAAATCCAGGTGTACTTTGTAACCATCTCTGCCAAGTCCAACTAGTATGTGCTTTGGTCTTAGTGAATACACTAGGTGATATTAGCTTCTTAGGAGGTGATGAGGGTGCTATGGGTACATCAATGATAATCTCAGAAACACTAGAACGCCGTTTTATTAGGACGGACTTAGAAGCATTAGTAGGCCTAGAGGGAATGTCATTCTTAGGTTTCTGATAACGAGACAAGATAGATTTAGCAACACATTTATCATGACAATCAGAAAGCAAACTTTTTCGACATACAACACAAGAAGCTTCAAATTTAACATCAAAAGTACTTAAAGGTTTAACATTCGTTACATCACTTTGACTATTACATTTGTCTAACGCAATATCTAAAGTAGGTGCAACATGTGTTTTATTCAAAGTCCTAGTGTGTTCTTCTACTGCAGGGGTCTTTACTGATCTTCTCTTACGTTGCAACTTCCTATTCTTCTTGTTTGTGCTCTTAAGCTGTGAAGTGCTAACGCTAGGATTAGAGGCAACTAATCCTGTAGAAATGGAAGGAATCACATTAGTATCTTGTGGTATGTCTTTAGGCTTCCTAGTGTCAATTTTAAACATTCCAGGTGCAATCACGTTTGTGTTACTAGACTTATCATTCACATATTTCCCCAATTTCTCTTTCAACTCTATGATAGTGTGTAACAAATCTTGATTTTCAGAACGTATGTTTCCATTAGCACTTAAGATTTCACGAGTGTACACAAGATGATCATCAAGATCTTTTGACACTTTTGCACAAGTCTTTTTCAGTAATTTAAATATGTTATCATATTTTGTTTTAACTTTTGCAATTTCTTATTCATATTTAAAAATCTGACACTTCAAAGACGCGTTTACCTCATTCAGTCGTTCGAGTTATGGTTCAAAAGTTTTGTCACCCAACTGTTTGAGTTTGTTTTGCAAAGCAAGTTCTCGATTATTACAATATTTTTGACACCATTGAAGACGACGTGTGACGACTGAGAGTTCATTTACCAAACACTCATTTTCAGCTTTCAAAGTTTCGATTTGAGACACATTGTCAACAATATCAACAGAATCAACAACAATATTATCAAAAGCAGACGTAGCAGTATAATACAACACAATTGATATGGTATCAGCACAGATAACATCTTCCAAGAGTCAATCAACATGGTTCTGAAAAATGTTATTCTTCTTTTTAGTTTTCAAAACCCATGCCTCTGTTTCATTGAAAATTGTTTTCATTTGTCCAATTTCTTTTTGAAGATCACATTCCCAATATGTTGCACACATACGTAAATTTTGAACATGTGGTAAAAGTTGTTTTTAAAAAATATCTCTTTGGTTTCGGGCATAAGCCGATTAAAAAGTTTCAACTTTTATTTCCGAATTAAGTTCAATTTCACGTTTCAAAAGTTTAATGTCAGACATGAATGTATCAAAATATTTAAGGAGTTGACATCTTTCGGGTAATGGTGTGATTTCACTCAAAGAAGGTAAATGACCATTAATTTGTGCAACTAGTTTGATGGAACCGACGTCAGAATAGGACTCATTAATCGTTGTGATAACCCAAGGTATGTTTGTTTTATCTTGTTGTGAAACAAAACTTATGAGAGGTCTTTTTGAATAATCAAAAGGTTTATTATATTCAACATTTTGCATTTTCAATCGACTCTCTTCTTCTGCATCCAGTTCCTCTTCAAGATTATATTCAACAACACGAACAATAGATTCATCAAGCATATGTTTGAAACTATACAACTTTGGATTTGCCTTGAATGCTCTATTGAAAAAACGTGATTTGTTATCTGCAAGATTTGGCCCATATCCATATGGATTTGGCTTAAATGTGAACTTTTGAATCATTGTTATTGACTCACCATGTTTATACACAATAGTTTGAAACTCTTTTATTTTATTTTGTAAATCGACAATTTCGTCAAGATATTGATCAATTTGTCTCCTTGAATTACGTTTGTATTATGAAAACTCTTTTTGACACGAAGACAACTCAAACTTGGATTTTTGAGTTTCCGAAGTAAGAGTGTCAACGTGTTTTTTATGTTCAAAGTTTTGTTGTTCTATTTGAGAAATCAAAGAATTTTTGGAAACCATTAGATCACCTACCTGTTTTTCTAAAGATTGTTCTTTTTGGTAAGACTTTTGAAAAGCGATTTCAAAACTATGTTCACGTTTCTCTTTTGTTTCAAAATTGTTAAGTTGTAGTTTCTAACATCCAATATCCTTAGTCAATAGTGGCACTTTTTCACGAAGATTATTATTTATCTCATTGCACTTTTCCAGCTGAGATTGGGTGGTCAAAAATAAGGTCATGAGTTGTGGATCTGGATTAGACAAAGGTTCATTTTGTTCAACTTGAGTATCAACATGATCATCATTTGGATCCTCAAATGTAACCACGGGGTCAACTTGATCATCAAAGGTAACCAAAAGGTCATCTTGATCATCAAATGTAACTACTGGATGCATTTGATTATCTTCTTGATGAGATGTACATAGCTCATGTTGAACACTCTATTCCTTGTCGGATGCAGATGCATGCAGAGATATCAGGTCATGTATAAGACATATTTTTGGACCTGGTACCTGAGACAAGCCGTCAGTGTCTTACACTTGGCCTGTGTCACTCATGTGGAGTTCTTGCATGTTAGCCATCAGCATTACAGCTGCGTTAGCTTGCAAGTCCTCTGATAACATCAAAGTATCCTGAATATTAAGTGTCAATTTCCCCCGATAATGCTTGTAATTTATATCATTTATATGGATTTACGCTTGTTTTCCATTATATTCCACTTTCAGGTAAATTACGAGCATTGGAGCTAAAGAGACGCGGAATTGGAGAATTATTAAAAATTTATCATAGTATGCTCACTTTGAAGAAGTTACGGCGTAACTCATCTCTCACATTACGCCGTAACTAAAGCGTGACTCAGAAAGCCAACTTATCAGAAGATTACGGCGTAACTCTCTTAAAAGATTACGACGTAACTATATTAGGTCAAATGAGTTTCCGCGCCGCTGATAACTACGCCGTAACTCACGCATAAACTACGGCGTAACCAAGAATTATTGAAGATACAGCGTAACCACTTCTAAGGTTACGCCGTAACCAGCAGATCTAGTGAAATTTACGAAGAATTAGATTATTACGGCGTAACTATTTTATTAGTTACGCCGTAATCAAAATCTGGCCTATAAATACCCCACGATTTTCAGCATTTCAAAGCATCCCATTTCACACACCACAACCAAAGAACGTGGGAAGAAGCCAAAGGCAGGTCTAGAGGAGCATACAGAGCTATCTCCAAGGGAGAAATCACTCCCCTACAATAAGCCTTAGCATTTTATCTTTTCTTTACTTTCGATTCATGTATTTCGTAACATTAAATATTGAATTGATTTGTATGGTTAATATGAACGGCTAAGCACCTCTTGGTGCTGGCCTAGTTATGATTCCTTAATTGTTTTGTTTGTGTTTACATTACTTCCGTATAATTATTTCTAAGTTTATGCATGCATAGTTTATTGGTAGCTACCCTTGTTTCGGTAGTTTTGAATGGCGGTAGAGGCTAGTTGCTTAGGAGATATGACCAACTAACCCTAAGTGAGTAGACTGAGACGGGAAGGTTAAGATATGACCAACTGACGACCCTTTCTACTTGTGCGATTTGACCAACTGATCACCTACCGTTTGGATGAACTTAAGAATTAGGGGGTGAGTGTCTAATATGCTAGCGCCCGGGCACTCACTATTATAAGTATAGCATGTAGCGGAACTTAATGACTCGGCTTAGGGGACCAGGAACAACTGGACTTATGAGGGGACACCTGACTTCTCCAGTGGTGGCATCTTTGCTGATAGGTTAGGGCGAACTGACCAAATGTTGTCCTCTCGAATAACTAGGTTAGCACCACTCTCCTCTATTGATTACACCTTTGCCTTTATGTGCTTTAGTAGTTAATTAATTAAATCATCTTAAAATCTGTGACACCTAGACTTAGTATTAATCCAACACACATAGCTCTTGGGACGACCTCGGTTTTACCGAATACTACACCACACACGACCGGGTACACTACCCATTAGTGAATTAGGGTAGACCATAGGTATAACGAGACATTATAAATATTAAAACCTGGTCAATAAAACCTGCATCAAGTTTTTGGCGCCGCTGCCGGGGAGTTATTTTAGGATTTTTTATTAAGTCTATTTTTAATTTTCTTTCTTCTCTTAAGTGTCAGGTTACAAAGACTAAAAGCTCGAGGCCATTTCTGGCCACCCTATTCGATGATCCAGAGAAAAAATTTCGGACAAGAAAAGTTTACTCTTCGGTTCCTATTCGATGATGCAGAACCAGAAGTCATTGATGAAAATAATATCGAAGAATTAACCATGGAACAATATTTGGAGCGACCAAATGAGAACTGCCAATGAAACTTAACACAGGATTCTAGTATGGAAAAATACTCTATTCCGGACCAATTTATTCGAGAGTTACACAAGCTTAAGTTTTCAGGAGATGAAAATGAAGATGTTCAGAATCATGTAGAAGAAGTACTCTACTTATCATCTTTTTTCAACGTCTGAAGCATCCCGAGCTATTCGGTTACCGCAAGAATTTTTCCTATGAATCTTACAGGAACTGCGAAAAGATGGTACAATAAACTACCGAACGAATGTAAAAGAGCATGGGATAAATTAAGAAGAGAAGTCGTCCAAAAATTTTTCCCTCCTTCAAAAAATGGCTAAACTTCTTAGTAAGATCCATCAATTCATTCAAGAAGGAGAAGAAACGCTTTATCAAGCATGGGAAAGATTTAATGAGCTGCTTTATCGATGTCCCACTCATGATTTGAACAAACATCATATCGTCTATGTCTTCTACAGGGGAATTAATGTGCTAACACGGGAATTACTCGATTCTCCTAGACCTATTCCTATAATGACCCCTGACCAAGCCTTGGAATGTATTCAACGGATTTATGAACATTGCTAAAAATGGCATATGGATACAGGGTATGGACCAAGAGACAATTTTGATCATAAGGTAATGAAAACATTGACGAAGCAAAAATACAATTATGTTGAAATTTTTGAAAAGCGAAGGCTGGAAAGGGCAAATGAAACTGAAGCCTGTAGGATTCAGAAGGTTAAGAGTGTATTCGGGACCAAAACCGGGAACAACCTTGAAAAAAAGATTCTTGACCACATCAAGGAATCGAGGGAACGAGATGAGAGAATTGAAAAAATGATGAAAACATTCGTGAAAAACACAGTCTCTTCTCTCAAAACTCATGAAGATCGGATTAAGGGATTGGAGAAGAGTGTGAGCTCATGTTCGCAAGCCATCACAGATTACCTAGCTGCTCGGGAAGAGGAAGTTGTCAATACGGTGGAAACAATCTTTGAAGAACCGACTACCTTTTTGGAGAAGGTTAAGCGACGAATCAGCATGGAAAAACTCTCGCTTCTGGACAAAGCTCTACCGGTAAACGTCCCTCTTAGTAATTCCATTAAAATTGATCATAATAATATTTTGCAGGAATTAAGCAACGATTCCAATGAGACGGTTCAACTTAATGAGAGATGTTCAGCAGTTTTAAGAAATGAACTGCCACAGAAGGAAAAAGATCCTGGTTGTTTCACTCTCCCTTGCTTGATCGGGAGTCTCAATATGTGTAATGCCCTAGCTGATCTTGGAGCGAGCATAAGCATAATGCCTCATTAAATGTTCCTACGTATGGGTGTTGGTGACCTAAAGCCAGCCAAAATGAAGATTGAAATGGCCGATCGATCGATGCAGTCACCCTTGGGTATTGTTGAGAACGTTTTGGTGAAAATAGAGAAATTTTTCTTCCCAGTTGATTTCGTGATTCTGGATATTCCTAAAGACAACAGAATACCTATTATCTTAGGAAGACCAATATTGGCTACTGCCCATGCAAAGGTGGATGTGTTCGCCCGAAAATTAACTCTCAAGGCTAATGGGGAAATTGACACATTTAGACCTAATGAACTTCTATCCACTCAAAAAGTTTATGTAATTAACCCCATTGGTGATTTTGGTGATGCATTAGAGGATTTTCTTAGTGACTCTCCGAAAACTCCTACAAATCTTGGCGAGATAGCTTCGGGAAAGGATTTCGATGTGTTCGTAAATTTTGAAGAAGAAGACCTAGGGGTTAGTGCCGATGATTTCTCTAGCGACATCGAAATGGTTCCTTGCAACAACTCTGAAAAGACTCTTACACAACCTGACCAACCAAAGTTTTATGAGATGGGAGCTCGAATCCATCATAGATACCCTCATTATCTGAAAATTTCCTGCAAAATTGGGTTCATTGATCCATTCATCGACACAGAATCCCCAGTTAACATCATTTATAAGGAATGCTAAAACCAGGTTATGAAAAAAGAACTCGAATATAGAGGAAACTTTCTTAGGAATTGCAACAAACATCAGTGTCTTTGTTGGGACTCACTCATTTCTAGTGGACTTTGTGGTTTTGGATGACGTTAGCGAATTCATAGAAGATGGGCTAACCGGAGTAATTTTCGGAAAACCTTTTAAAGAACTTTCTGGTCTAGACAAGAATGAGAAAGAAGGGCTGGTATGGTTAAAGATTGGGGACGATAAAACAGTTTTTAAAATGCCACGGACTGTTACAAATTTTAAAAAATGGACAAAAAGGCAGTTAAGCCATGCTCAGCCACTACTCGACATTAGTAATGAAGATAAGGTCAAGGGTATTTACCACCCTTACCAGAAGGTCAAGAATTTTTACTCTGGATGTTTAGAACTAGGGATGAACTACAAACGGGATGAGAATCTAATAAGTTGGATCCAACGTGGAGACTGCCATGTCCACAAAATGACCAACAAGCACTGGTGGCCCCAAGGCTCTGATTCTAACTTAAAGACTCGTAAATAAAGAAAAGTGCTCTTTCGGGAGACAACCCGAATTATCCATTTCTTTTGTTTTATTTCCATTTCTGTTGGGTTTTGTGTTTTTAACCATTTTTGCAGGACACGAAGAGAAATTGCGGCTGCAGCATGCTGATCTAACTATAGTTACGGCGTAACTCTTATCAGTGGTTACGCCGTAACAAACCTCTTGCAGGAGAATTTCGGATGCATTACCAATTACGGCGTAATTCCATCTCAGTGGTTACACCGTAGCTACACTCTTGCAGCGTATGTCAGGTTTTGCCTAGTTATGGCGTAACACCTTCTAAGAGTTATGACGTAACTATCCTCTGCATTACTTCTTTCATTTTAAACAGAATAACCTTGTATTAGTATTTTAAATGAACTTTGTGGGTGTGTTCCCTGTAAACCCACACGAGACTTCACTTGTCCACTTGGGACACCAAGTGGTTTAAAAGGCTTGTTGCATATGCTAAATGCAACCGCGATTCCTACGAAAGTGAGTTAGGTTTTTTTTTCATTTTTCATTTTTTTCTTTTTAGAATTATGCTTGTCGGTAGTGTGATTTCAGGGATTGAAGTTTTCTCTTGGATGCTTATACGAAGGCACGACTCTTTTACGTGGGCCTTCTTTCTTTTGGAGCAAATTTTTGGGAAGTTCTCGCTCTAATTCTACTCTTCTCTTCACCTTTATTTAACGCATAGTACAAAAGGGACTTTGTACAATTCAAGTGGGGGGTGGGAGTAGAATTGTCTCCTGAACTTTATTTTGCCCTCGTTTTTCTAGTTTATTTTGAAAAATTATGTCATTTTTAAAATTTTGACATGTTTTTCTTAACCTAACTAGATTAAACCTTAGCCGAGCACATACAACCCTTGATATTATATGGTGAGATTAGCCTTATCCGTTTCTAATATTTTACCCCAAATCCACCAAATTATGAGTGTGTCAGTAGCTTGTAAACTTTAGAACTTGGCCTTTGCATAATTTCGAGACCATAGATGAGGTATGTTGAGTTAGCTCGATGTATTTGGACTTTTCAGTTTAAGAAGGCAGTATTATAGGATTATCACCCAAATAGCCTACCATTGTGTGTCTATCGATTAGTCACCTCGACTTCTCGACCCCCATGTGAAACCCTTTTGTTGCACTCACCTTTAGTGCAAGATACCCCTAGATACACCCATCTGAGCCATTCCTTTCATTTTTTTAACCTAATATATTGTTTCGATACACCTATACACCTTAGCCTACCCTGTAGTCTTTATTTGTGATTGGGAAGTCATCATTTGCCTAAGTTCAAGGTTCAAGTGGAAAGGTTCGGGAATCACGCTTTCGTCGACGACATATTTTTAAAGATCATTGAAGACCCCCCGAATTCCCATTGTTCATCTCAAGTGGGGGGGGGGGGGGATGTTATGTTTAGTTGTTATGTTTATGTTAAAAATAAATAAATAAATAAATAAATAAAAGTTATGTTATTTAGTTTATTGTAAAGTGAGATGTTATAAGCACTATGTTATGAGCTTTATATAGATTTAGTATCGAGGAGGCCACCTCGGTCACATGAGAAGGTTAGAGTTGGTAATTGCGCCAACAGTTGAAGAAAAGGTAGTGTGCTCATCATGGCGTCCTCTAATGACACATCTACCTAGTATTTCATGATCCGGTTTCTTAACATCAAAGCTTGAACTTTGGGCGGATGGTAAGTGGTGATGACTTGGTTATAGATTTAGACTATCTGCTTGATTTTTATTTTACACCATTTTTATATCCCATGTCTTATCCTACCCTTTAGTCATGAAGCGTGTCTAGGTGATGCAGCGAGCAATCTTTGGTGTCTTGGTCATGGATTTGGTCATGTATCATTGATTTTGTCCACTTCGCTGTGACATGTTAGTAATGACGAGTCACCCTTAACCTTAGTCGTGTCTACCCATATTGCCTTCAAAATTTTTTAGCCCTTAACTCTAGTTGTGGAGATTTGTGTAACCACCAAGCTTATGATAGAATACATGCTATGACTGTGCGATTGAGTGGCCACCCCGAAATTGACACTTAGAATAGTTGAGAGATTTGAGTGTTTCGTTCCCATTTCGTGAGGTTTTCAGCTTTGTTTTAATCTAGCATAAGGGATTTGTAAACTTATATTTTCCAGGTTATGGGAGATATCTTTTTAGGAATCTATCTAATAAGGTCTACTTGAGGGCAAGTAGAGTTCAAGTGGGGGGATATTTGATAACATCAAATTATCCTAAATATTAAGTGTCAATTTCCCCCGATAATGCTTGTAATTTATATCATTTATATGGATTTACGCTTGTTTTCCATTATATTCCAATTTCAGGTAAATTACGAGCATTGGAGCTAAAGAGACGCGGAATTGGAGAATTATTAAAGATTATCATAGTATGCTCACTTTGAAGAAGTTACGGCGTAAATCATCTCTCACATTACGCCGTAACTAAAGCGTGGCTCAGAAAGCCAACTTATCAGAAGATTACGGCGTAACTCTCTCAAAAGATTACGACGTAACTATATTAGGTCAAATAAGGTTCTGCGTCGCTGATAACTACGCCGTAACTCATGCATAAACTACGGCGTAACCAAGAATTATTGAAGATACAGCGTTACCACTTCCAAGGTTACGCCGTAACTAGCAGATCTAGTGCAATTTACGAATAATTAGATGATTACGGCGTAACTATTTTATTAGTTACGCTGTACCAAGATCTGGCCTATAAATACCCCACGATTTCCAGCATTTCAAAGCATCCCATTTCACACACCACAACCAAAGAACGTGGGAAGAAGCCAAAAGCAAGTCTAGAGGAGCATACAGAGCTATCTCCAAGGGAGAAATCACTCCCCTACGATAAGCATTAGCATTTTATCTTTTCTTTACTTTCGATTCATGTATTTCGTAACATTAAATATTGAATTGATTTGTATGGTTAATATGAGCGGCTAAGAACCTCTTGGTGCTGGCCTAGTTATGATTCCTTAATTGTTTTGTTTGCGTTTACATTACTTCCGTATAATTATTTCTAAGTTTATGCATGCATAGTTTATTGGTAGCTACCCTTGGTTCGGTAGTTTTGAATGGCGGTAGAGGCTAGTTGCTTAGGAGATATGACCAACTGACCCTAAGTGAGTAGACTGAGACGGGAAGGGTAAGATATGACCAACTGACGACCCTTTCTACTTGTGCGATTTGACCAACTGATCACCTACCGTTTGGATGAACTTAAGAATTAGGGAGTGAGTGTCTAAGATGCTAGCGCCCGGGCACTCACTATTATAAGTCTAGCATGTAGCGGAACTTAATGACACAGCTTAGGGGACAAGGATCAACTGGACTTATGAGGGGACACCTAACTTCTCCAGTGGTGGCATCTTTGCTGATAGATTAGGGCGAACTGACCAAATGCTGTCCTCTCAACTTTGACCCCATCTGAAGTAATCGAAAGTAATTAGACGTAGACATTACTAGCTAGGATGAATAACTAGGTTAGCACCACTCTCCTCTATTGATTACACCTTTGCCTTTATTTGCTTTAGTAGTTAATTAATTAAATCATCTTAAAATCTGCGACACCTAGACTTAGTATTAATCCAACATACATAGCTCTTGGGATGACCTCGGTTTTACCGAATACTACACTACACACGACCGGGTACACTACCCGTTAGAGCATTAGGGTAGACCATTGGTATAACGAGACATTATAAATATTAAAACCTGGTCAGTAAAACCTGCATCATCCTCCATGTCATCATCGGAATTTGCATTGGCCATGAAGCTCTGTTCTTTGTTGGTAAGTGTTCCACCAGCTTCATCTTTGAGATCCAAGAGTAAAGCCTCCTTGTGATAAGCACTGCCTCTTGTTCTCGGTTTTGGACAAGCATTTTCTAGATGACCCTTTTCGTTGTAGTTGAAGCATCTAAGACCAGTATTCCCATTCTGAACATTTCCCTGATCAACAATCTGAACACTTTGTTGTGGAGCAACCATGTTATTCTTTCCAGAAGCATTAAAGCCTTGACCACTACCCATGTAATTACCACTTCCTACCGGATGACCATCGTTTCTGTTTTGAACCTCAACCCTTCCATTGTTAACAACTGCTTGATTCCTTGTGTTAGATGAGGTACGAATACGGTTGTTGGATTTGTTAGAAAATCTCCCGAAGGCTTGAGAAATTAACGAAAATCCTTGATTCAACGTATCGAAAGCTTCTACATCCTCATTCGGTGTCTTAGTGTAGAGTGTAGAATCGGAGTTGTTGTAAGGAACCAGTTGAGTTTCTTGTGATTGCTATGATGGATCATATGGTGTAATCTGGGTTGATTGTGGTGGATTAGTAAAGGCAGTAGGTAGCAGTGGAAATTGTGGATAACAAGCTTGAGTGAACAAAGCAAGAGTATTTGTATTTGGTAAAGGTGCATTAACTCCACGAAGAGCTCTATCTTTGTCCACTTCCTTTTGATGGTGCTTCAAGTAGTCATACAACAACCCGTACTTTGCTTTGTGAAGATCTTTAGCTTGACGGATGAATGTAACATACTTTTCCCAATGAGGACCAAGACAGCTTAGGAACTTTGTGTTAATTGCAATTTTTGGCATAATGATGTTGTGTCTGTTCAAGTCATTGATGATGTCTATAAACCAATGATAGTATGAATCTAATGATTCCCCCTGTTCAATCATGAAGTTCTCATATGATAGGTAAAGTCTTGACTCCATGTCTTCTTGATTGAGTTATGTGCCTTCCATTAGGAGATGAATGTAATCCCACATAGCTTTTGCAGTTTTTTGAGCATCAACACTGCGAAGAATCGTATTGGGCAAACCCAAAAGGATATATTGCATTGCAAGTTCATCAGCTTCGAAGTGAAGTAGTTGGTCTGCAGTGATTTGATCCATATTCAGTGTGGAAGTAGAGTTATCCCTTGGTGGATTAGCATCTGGATCTCCGGGTACTGTTGTAGTAGGCATTTGAAAAGGACCTTCAAGGATGACCTTCTTCAAGAACTTACCATTAGGTTTCTTAAGATCATAGAACCTAAAGAACCGCATCACCCATTGATCATAGTTTTCGGGATTGAGCATTGGAGGTCTATCAAGGGATCCAGCTTCATGAATGGATTGTTGGCTACTTATAGCTTCACACATTGTTGCAAACCAAGTGGGTTCCTTTTGCGTTGTTGCATTCATAGCATACTTTTGTGGAAACTGATTTTAAAAGTAGGTAGCATACTGATGTTGTTGTGGGTATTGCTGAAGGAATTGTAGTTGTCATAGTGGTTGTGCAATTTGATGAGGAAAGTAATTTCCAACTTGTTGTGGCCGTTGTTGAAATTGTTGTTGATGATATTATTGTTGTTTTTGTTGTTGTTGTTGAGGATATTCATGAGGAAAGTAGTTGGAGTATGGTGGTTGAGACATCTTTGAAACTTGTGTTGATGATGGATCTTTGTAGTCGAATGAAACTTGATGTTGTTGTTGAAGAAGTACTTAGGCATAAAAATACCTTATGCGTAAACTGATGAACTTAGACGTAAACTCCCTTCACCGTAAACTGAAAGCTTAGGCGTAAACCTCCTTAAGTGTAAGCTACCTTCTTACAAGTAAGAGTATCTTACTTGTAATATTAATGGTTAAACATAATCTTAGGCGTAAACTAAAGGCTTAGTAGTAAGGAACCTTAGGCGTAAGATTGAACTTAGGTGTGAAGATGTGGGTCATTACTTGAATTTATTCTATGTAATGCCAACTGTCCCTTATGGGACTCGGACGGCTGATTCGCCCGACCAAGGTGAATGGAATCAAGACATTCATCAGTAAAACAATCATAGTGGTCAATTCTTTAAGAAAATTCCACAATGATCGATTGGTATTTTCAACTAACATAATCATGCAGGTACTGATGATTGTTCCTTGGAGGAAAGACCACACCATCTTCCCATGCTCATACCAACATAACAACACTTGAAAGTTCTCACCAAAATCAAAGGCAAACACAAAGTTAAAGATAATTCTTCATCAAAGAATCTACAAAGTTCAAAGACTAGAGAACTTCACAACATTGGAAAGTCAAAGTCAAAAAGAAGTGTGAGCATGGTGGAGAAAGACGTGGAGACACCTATTCCAAAGAAGCTGACGAAAGGCATACAACACCATTAACTGATCACAAAGCATGAAGGAATGAAAATCAAGACTATTCTATATCGACACGCAAAGTTCAAGCTCAAGGAGAGTAAAGGCCTAATCGAGTGGAGCATCTTTTGAATGACCACCCCTTAGGGGGAGATTGTTAGCCTTAATAATAATTAATAGAAGTGACGGTCATTCACGTTTAGGAACTTTATAACGTGTGTTAGATATCGTAATAGAATATTCAACGGGCTCGTGGATTGGGCTAAGCTAAATTGCTATTAGTTAAGTTAAGCTAGCCTTATGTAAGTTAGAATCCAATCCAACCCAATCCAAGCTCATGCCAATCCCATTAGGGCGTTTTGTTTAAGAGTATAAATACCCCTCAAATGTGTCATTTGAGGGGTGTGCTTGAGTGTGTAAGTGTGTGTTTTCTTTGCAATAATACTTCTCTTGTTTTCATCTTTCTTTCTAAACACATACGCGTAGCATAACATATTCAAGTCACCATCTTTTCTTTCTTTCTTCATCTTTACGCATAAGTCTTTACGTGGTATAAGTGTTTTAAGTGTTATATTGTGTGGTAAGCTTGGTAACGTGATAAGGTTGAGAAAAACAAGGTCCTACATTTCCCATCTGTATACTTTTAGCATAATCTTGCTGATTCCCAATAACTTCAACCATTTGTATTCCTAGACCTATATATATATATATATATCCGTTTGAGCAAACTGCTTATTTCAAGTGTTCAATGAAATCCCTTGGTTTTTGTTAGTTGGTGTAGAGTAACAGACGTTGAATTCCTTTGATAATAAAGCAAAAGTATTTGTCAAATCAGTTGTGTAACTGTCTTGATGAGTCGCCATTGATGAAGGTGTAAGTGTAGAAGTTGGTCTGGATCGTTCAACGATAAAGGAATTTTGTTGTAAGTTTAGGTAAGTTATTGTTGTAAAAATTAGGTTGGAAATCATAAAATCATCGATAACTTCTTTTTGAAGCATTTCTGTTCTACAAGTTCCCGCGGTCGTTTTGATAGGTGGATCTCTTAAAATGGAGTTACGGTTCAAAAGTTATGATGGTTTGAAGTTTTGCAGCAAAATAGTCAAGTTTCGGCTCCGAATTTAGGTTCCAAGTTTAGGTTCCAAGTATGGGTTCCAAAGTTTCGGGTTCAAAGGATTCGGTTTGAGACTTTCGGTTCCTGAATTTCGATTCCAAGACTCGGTTGCAAAAGTTTCGGTTTGGAGATTTTGGGTTCTAAGTTTTGATTCAGGTGTTTCGGTATAGAGTTTCGGTTCTTGGAGATTTCGGCACAAATATTTAGGCTCCTAAATTTTGGTTCAGGAGAATTCGGGTCACAAATCTTTAGGTTCCTAAATTTCGGTTCGAGAGATTTCAGGTCACAAATCTTTAGGTTCCTAAATTTCGGTTCAGTAAATTTCGGGTCAAAACTTTATGTTCAAACTCTTTCGGTTCTCAATGAAATCTCGGTTCTAAATTTCGGTTTAGGGAGGAAGAATCGAAATATGTAAATTTCAGTTTGGGAGGGTGAACCGAAATATGTAGATCGGGTTGATGAACACAATGATCAGAAATTTGTTGCTGGAAATGAAAAAAGCACATAAACACAAAAAAACACTCTAAAAACTTCAATTTTTAACTGTTTTGACCCATTCTTTTTGCAAAAAGCTTTATATAAACTCTATATCAACTCGGAAAACAACAACTTTTTTTTATTAAACATGTAAAAATTGAAATTTTGAGACAAAGCACACGTATGACAAAAATAACTCAAATTCGGCTAAAATTTCAATCAAAAACGTGATTTTTAAACAAAAGACCCTCCTAAATCGATGTTTGACGAATGATACCAATTTTTGTCCCTAGGTTTGATCAGCTAAACACAAACTATGGTGGTGATGAGGTGTTGGACATGAGGTGTAGAGGGGAAGGAGAGAAAGAAAACAATAACTTTATTAAAAACACACACACATTAAACTCTCATGTGTTAATAAAAATAAGCCGTAAAAACATTTATTTATATTTTACGATTTTCTATTGTTTGTCGATAACAAACGTAAAATCATTTTAACGAAACAAATAAAATACGTAAATGGTTTGAGCCAATAGTTTTCTAACACACTTACGTTTTCACATAAAACAGTAAAACAAGTATAAGTGATTTTATGATTTAGTAATACATATGTACAACAACTAGTGTTTACATATTGGGCAAATATATACATAACTAGTATGTATTATAATGGGTAAAAACTACAACCCATGGAGCATATCCATAACCCATGGTATTGACCCATACCCATTTGACTAGGTGCATTGCACCCATTAGGTACATTGTATCTAATAAAATACCCATGGATCAACCCATGACCCATGCCCCACAACCAAAATACCCATGGGCAAAGAGGAGCGTCCCACGGATCCCTAGCATTACATTAAACGGATCCCTTAAGGGTGGGATCCGTGGAACAGTAAGTGTTTCTCCTCTATAAATAGTGAGTCATTTCTTCCATTTGGCTTGCAATTCACACACATACTTTCCCCAAGTATTGTAACTCTCTAACCACTGATCCTAAGAGATTTTTCTATGTAGTTTGTCTTTTGTTTTTGTGTGATTCTCTAGGTTCCTCTTATAGGCGAGATCACCACCTCTTGAAGTCAAGCAAGCTCAAGTCCATGAGTTGCCATGCTTCGTCATCATCAAGACTACTGAGGTTCTCTTGTTGATAGTTGTTTCTTCCTCCATAGAAGTGTTGTGTCGAAGGCATTAGTGAAGGATGCCGAAAGAGTCAAGACGAAAGCATTAGTGAAAGATGCTTAACGTCCGTATCAAAAGCATTAGTGAAGAATGCTAAAAGAGTCAAGACAGAGGCATTAGTGAAAGGTGCCAAGCGTTCATGTCAAGGGTATTAGTGAAAGATGCCTAGGAGTCAAATCAAGTGGCATTAGTGAAGGATGCCAAGGTCGTATAATCGATGAGGTGCATCGTTATATAAATAGTGATAGCTTGTTTCCAAGGATGTTGATATCCTTGATGGTGTTGTAATAAGGAGTTGGTCTCCCTTTGGATTAGGTGTTGTGTAGTGATGGGTAGTAGTTCCTCCATTGTAATGGAACTCGGTACTTAGCCTAGTGCCGGATAAAGGGTAGGCGACGTTGTGATAGGTGTGGTTCACCTTGGTGTAAAGAACCCGGTGTTTAGCCTAGTACCAGAAAAAGAGTAGGCGACGTTGTGAAGGCTTCTCCGCCATAAGGAGTTGGTGTCGTGTAGTGATTACGAACTCTCGAGTAGGTGACTCGAGAAGTGGAGTAGGGCAAGGAAGGTGTCCTTGTAGCCGAACCACTATAAATACTCGTGTCGTGGTTATGTGCTTCTTACTCTTTATCTTTCATTACACTTATATATATCTATCTATCAACGTCCAACATACACATCTAAATAGATTGACATAAGTCGATCTAAATATTTAAAAACGAAGTTTTAATTGGTAAAACTATTCAACCCCCCTTCTAGTTTTCCACAATTGGCATCAGAGCTTCGTTACCAAGTTTCTTAGAGTACGTTGTACTTTAAAAACTTGATACGATCCGTGTATGTTTGAAAACTACAAAGAAGGAAATATTTCAAAACATTTTTTTTCTTTCATGTTGGACATTGATAGATCATTCTAACATATTTGTTTCAAGAAGTCTTCATGCTAGGATCTCTCCAAAACCTTCATTTTTATTCAAAGAATAATGAAGTCAACCTTCAAGAAAAGGATCTAAAAGTAATCACAACCTACTTACTCTAAGTACAAAGGATTACTTTAAGAGCTCATGAAGTATTTTTGGTTTTATGTCTTCATAAACCAAACCAAGAAGCATAAAGGTATGTTTACTTTTCATTAGCTAGCTTACATGATTATGTTGATATCATAGTTCTTTTTTTTTTTGTTTAATAATTGCTAGTCTCTTAAAAGTCTCTCTTTCGTCACTTTCCCGACTTACTCATCATCGGGAATAGTATTCCTCTTGATTTTTTCAAACTAACGCCGTCGTCACAAATGGATCCTTGATAATTAACTTATCAAATCCCGTCGACCAAAACATCTTTTCATTTGAAACCTCAAAACTATTTTTGTTCCATAAGCTAGTTTATAGCCTACTACAAAAATAATGCCAAACAACCCTTTTTCTGTCCACAGTAGCCGGATCCCTCTAGTTGTACTAGCCGGATCCCAAATACAAGGGATCCGGGGGAACCGTGGGACAGAAAACAGTTATACGCTTTTTAAAACCATTACAGATCATTTTCCCTCTCCCCACAAAACACAAAAACGACTCAAGAACTGATTTCATCCTCATAGGACTCCATATCCTCAAGTATTCTTCTCTAGAACAACATTGTAAGTAATTACACTAACATGTCCTAAATTTCATCAGCCTTGTCCTAGGGTTTACGGTTTCTCAATTTCTAATCAATTAATTTAATTAGGGTTTTCAAAATTAATCATTAAAAGGGGCTTTCACTCAACTAAGATTACATTGTGTTCACAACATTGTTAATACAAATCAAAACCATAAACCCATCTCAACAAATTTTGCCTAATTGGAATATTTGTGTTTCTAGGACCAACCATGCCTAAAGCCACTCAACAAGACCATCATGATACCGTCCATTACCTCACTGATTACTATCGGAAAGAAGGATTGTCAAAAACCAATCGAAAAGTCTTCAAAAGACTTGAAAAATGACTTATCCACGAAGGTCGTGTAGTCAAGGAATGTTTCCTTGAAGATACTGACATTCGTCAAGTCTTCTCGACAATCAACTTTGATTGTCTTCTTGACATTGATGAACAAATTTGTCCGGTTTTCATCTTTGAATTCTACAAAAGCATTAGAATCATTCGAAACACCGATGATAGCATTTCAATCGCTTTCATTATCAATAAACGAAGCTTCACTCTACCCCTCAACACATTTGCTCAAATCCTTCGCATTCCTTGTGAAGGAATTTGTATGTACTCTCAATATTGGGCAATATCTTGTCAATCCTTTGCTCTTGATCCCAACCCAATATACCATACTCCGCTTGATGAACCCGAAACCATCCGAGACACCATTTTCAAAGTAAGAGCCGACCAATCCCGTCTCAACCGAAACAAGAAGCTCATTCACTGTGATCACTTTCAAATGGAACTCTTCGAAATGCACCCCATGTTTAGAAAATGGGAAGAAATTCTTAGGGAAAACGTCATTAGCCTAGTTGGTAACAAGGATCATCCAAATGCATGTCTCGTGCAAATGATTTATTGCCTTATCCACCAAAAGCCATTTAATCTCGCCTATTACATGGTGAAGAGAATGGTCGGGGTATTCAAAGTTTCCAACATAGTACTTCCATATGGTATGCTCCTAACATGACTTTGTAAGTATGTTAGTGCATTGCAACCATCTCCTATCAACGATGATCATTTCCTTTCTGATCACGTCATGGTACCTCTTACCAAACAACCCCCTAAACGGTTCATGGTCAATGGAAGAAAACTTAAAGCTCTCTCGGACTCCTCGGACGGAGAAGAAGAAGAAGATAAAGAAGAAGAAGAAGATGTCGACCCCATAACAAACATCGAATTGGAACCCTTTGATTACTATCAACAACTTCCAACTATTCCAAACGAGGCCGCGGAATTCAAACAATTAAGGGGTATGATTCAAAACCTAGCTTACCACGTCACGAAGTCGGGAAAGAGGAAAAAAAAGAATTGACTAAAGAGATTATAGGATTATGCTTGTTTTTTAGACACTTGATTTGTGTATGAATGATTATGTTTTAGCACTCTTGTTTGTGTTAACTTGGATATTATTATTTCTACCATTATCTATGATATATTTTATGTGATGACATGTTTATATCGTTGTTTAGTTTAATGGTTATTAGTGTATATTTCTTTGTGCAAAATCTGCACTTGCTTCTGTGATGGTCCTGATCTGCAGATGTCGGATCCCTAGGATTAGCCTAGACGGATCCCTCCCTTGAGGGAACTGTGGGATCCGTGACAACAGATCAGCAATGCAGATTCCCATACATCAAAATAGTTTACTAGATCACTTCACACTAGCTAAACAAAAGGTTTTAGAACCCAACTAAGTTTTCTTCAATCATGAGAAAGCTTCAAACTCACCCATAGCTTACATAAGATCTAATTCAAAGTGCTTTTGATTCATCAACTCATCAAAACTCACCATACTTCCATTTCAATACTCACACATTGCTTTTCACAGCTCAAAACACCTAGGTGGATATATTGATCAATTTTAGGAAATTGTTTCTAGCCATCCTTATCTCAAAACGGGTCAAAAACTAATTTTTCAATTCTTTTGATTTTTGAAGATTTTTCAAAATCCATCTCTAGTTTACATCTGATCTCTATGATCATTTATTATAACTTGACCCCATCAAAGTTCTTAGTGTCATCCTTGAACATCCATTGGTGATCACAAGGTCTTATTTTCCTTCCATAAAGGGCAATCATTAGCTACATCAATCATTACCCTTAAGTATTCAAGTACCTATTCATTTAAGACACTTAGATGGACTGAAACACTCATGATGGTATAGGCCTTAGACCTTAGAAACATCATTTTTACCTTATCCTAGCTGCTGAGAGCCGGATCCCTACGATTAGCCTAGACGGATCCCTCAAAGGAGGGAACCGTGGGATCCGGATGACAGATTATGTCAACTCTAGCTAAAACAATCATTTCAAGCCCATCTTGCTAACTTGAACACTCCACCTCATCTTAATTAAGTCCCTAGATCAGTAAAATTCTGAAGTTGACTCTTGTGCATGTTAATCATCACATTCCTAAGAATCTTAGTGGCTTAAGTCTTAAATGTACTTGCCAAATTCTTCCCTTTATAAGTCATCTTGCTAGAACCCCTTAGTCATCAAACACAACATAATTCTCAGCAATTAGAAACATCTTCTTTAAACCATTTCACCATGAGGAAACCTCCTAGTGCTAACTCATCCACCCGAGAACCACCCAAGAAACTTGCTCAAGTCATACATGAAGTTTCCTCAACCGAATTATCTCCGGTTAAGTCCACTAATGCTAGAATTTTCCCTCCACCAAATCAACCAATCAAACTAATTCCCAAAAGGATTGTTCCCACAAGGATATCATCACCAAACTCTACCAAACTAAACACACCCTTTTCAACCCAACCAACATCATTGGTACCTAGAAACACATCCTTTAACACCTCACAATCATCTCCACATTCCCACAACTTAGAAGACTTATCCCTTAGGCCATCTCATCCTCCACCATTACCAACACACTCTTCACTAGAGAAGATTGTACAACAAAACCAAAGTGTTGAATCAACAATTGCACCAATGGCAATTTCTCCATTTCCCTCCAATAGTTCATTTTGGATTATGAGGAGACCTCAAAGTCAACCACCCGACCACATGGAATTTGACACTTCCATACCTCCAAAATCAACTCTTGTTGAGCCACCACTTAATGTGCCTCCACCAATTCCTCCTTCATTTGAGGATCTTCAAACCACCTCACTTGAACCTCCGCTTCAAGACGCTCAAATCCATGACATGGATTGCTATCATTGTCAACATGTTGAAAAATTGATACATGAACTACATGAGGAGCAACATTTCATGTTTTATCACCTCCTCGAACGTTTCGATGAGGTCAACAAGCCTAAAAAACCATGAGACTAAGGAATAAAATGGTGTCCTAGTCTCAAGCTCAACTTAGAACGTTTAGGAAATCCCATTGCATACTTGATCATCCTTTGAGCACGTGGTTGCTTCTTAAGTTTAGGTCACTCATTAGTATGGCTAGATCATTCTCTTCGTTTTAGAGATTTGTTGATTATCTCTTTATTTTATTGAATGATAACTTAGTTGCCATATTGCTTTGAGTATATGTTCGTTATTTGTATACATATCTCACTCTCATATTTAGCATTGTTTGGTATATAATCTTTGCTGAATAATCTGTCACCAGACAGACGGATCCTTGGAAATTGCCTAGACGGATCCCACAAAAGAGGGAACCGGGGGATCCGTGGTACAGAAGAGCAAATTTTCTACAAACTTGAGTCTTATTTGCAGGAAATTATGCACTATACTCTTGTTTTCTAACCTTTATTTTGTAGATTTTCAAAATACACATGAAGACATTGACACCCTAAGCTAGGGGGAGCTTTGTGTCAAACCATACATTGCTAAACCATTTGCAACATAATCCTTATTTGGATTACACTTCATGACACCCCATTGCAAAATTGCAATCTTCAAGGGGGAGTATTTTTTTTTTTTGTCACAAGGACGAAACCATTTGCAAACAAAGTTGCAAAACATTAGCTTACTAGTTTTTATTTACTTGACGCCCTCACAAAGGGATGAACTCGTCAAGGGGGAGTTAAGACGAGAACCATTCCCGTCACTTGCTCTCTTTACATTTTTTTCTTTTACATGTTTTTCTTAAAACAATGTGTTAGTTTCTATTCGACGCTCTTTTAGTTTCGACAGAAAGGGGGAGAAGAGAGTAAAAACTCCAATTCGAACTTTTACGAATTTTAGTTTTTCCTTAAAATAATTTTATGTTTGTCATCAACAAAAAGGGGGAGATTGTTAATACAAATAAGCTGTAAAAATGTTTATTTATATTTTACGATCTTCTATTGTTTTGTCGATAATAAACGTAAAATCATTTTAATGAAACAAATAAAATACGTAAATGGTTTGAGCCAATAGTTTTCTAACACGCTTACGTTTTCACATAAAACACTAAAACAAGTATAAGTGATTTTATGATTTAGTAATACATATGTACAACAACTACTGTTTACATATTGGGCAAATATATACATAACTAGTATGTATTATAATGGGTAAAAACTACAACCCATGGAGCATATCCATAACCCATGGTATTGATCCATACCCATTTGACTAGGTGCATTGCACCCATTAGGTACATTGTATCTAATAAAATACCCATGGATGAACCCATGACCCATGACCCACAACCAAAATACCCTTGGGCAAAGAGGAGCGTCCCACGGATCCCTAGCATTACACTAGACGGATCCCTTAAGGGTGGGATCCGTGGGATCCGTGGAACAGTAAGTGTTTCTCCTCTATAAATAGTAAGCCATTTCTTCCTTTTGGCTTGCAATTCACACACATACTTTCCCCAAGTATTGTAACTCTCTAACCACTGATCCTAAAAGATCTTTCTATGTAGTTTGTCTTTTGTTTTTGTGTGATTCTCTAGGTTCCACTTAAAGGCGAGATCACCACCTCTTGAAGTCGAGAAAGCTCAAGTCCATGAGTTGCCATGCTTTGTCATCATCAAGACTACTGAGGTTCTCTTGTTGATAGTTCTTTCTTCCTCCATAGAAGTGTTGTGTCGAAGGCATTAGTGAAGGATGCCGAAAGAGTCAAGACGAAAGCATTAGTGAAAGATGCTTAACGTCCGTATCAAAAGCATTAGTGAAGAATGCTAAAAGAGTCAAGACAAAGGCATTAGTGAAAGGTGCCAAGCGTTCATGTCAAGGGCATTAGTGAAAGATGCCTAAGAGTCAAATCAAGTGGCATTAGTGAATGATGCCAAGGTCGTATAATCGATGAGGTGCATCGTTATACAAATAGTGATAGCTTGTTTCCAAGGATGTTGATATCCTTGATGGTGTTGTAATAAGGAGTTGGTCTCCTTTGGGATTAGGTGTTGTGTAGTGATGGGTAGTAGTTCCTCCATTGTAATGGAACTCGGTACTTAGCCTAGTACCGGATAAAGGGTAGGCGACGTTGTGATAGCTGTGGTTCACCTTGGTGTAAAGAACCCGGTGGTTAGCCTAGTAGCGGAAAAAGAGTAGGCGACGTTGTGAAGGCTTCTCCGCCATAAGGAGTTGGTGTCGTGTAGTGATTACGAACTCTCGAGTAGGTGACTCAGAGAGTGGAGTAGGGCAAGGAAGGTGTCCTTGTAGCCGAACCACTATAAATACTCGTGTCGTGGTTATGTGCTTCTTACTCTTTATCTTTCATTACACTTATATATATATATATATATATATATATATATATATATATATATATATATATATATATATATATATATATATATATATATATATATATATCAACGTCCAACATACACATCTAAATAGATTGACATAAGTCGATCTAAATATTTTAAAACGAAGTTTTAATTGGTAAAACTATTCAACCCCCCTTCTAGTTTTCCACATCATGCACACTTATAAATGAGCATATTTGTAGGTATTTATACATCTAGTATATGCCACTAATGGGCCTTGTGTGGGCTTTGTTTGGAATGTGGATTGGACTTTAATTACAACTTAAATAAGGACTAGCTTACTATATCTTTCCAAACTATTAACTTAGTCCAATCTACGAGCCCTTTAACTATTCTATAACAATGTGCACGGTTCTTAAAACGTGAATGACGATCACTTTTGTTAATGCTAACAAGAAGCTTTATGTAGCAAAGAACTGAAGCTGGGAAGGAATTAAAACGATTTTTTTTTTGTCTTTATATGTACCTTACTTACAAATACAAATTGTTATGTTTTGATCTTTTATTAAAAGTGCGTTTGTATTCGCAAAGTAGCCACACTTCAGATACCTATTTACAATTGCTTACAGACACTCCTCAGTAACGTGCGAGTGAGAATCCTTGTTAAATACATATCTTATTATATGGAAGATTTTATGATAAAATGATAGAAGTATTACTTGTATTTGTTGCAAGTGAAATAGTTAGATAGACATTTATAATGGGTCGCATAAAACATGCAATAGTTCAATAAAAATAACTTGAATTCATTTATTAAGGGGTTATTATGTTTATATATTTAATGCATCATCAATTTATGAATTTTTTGAGGCAATTTCATATTTCTTTTTTTTAAATTTGAAAATTTTATATTTATTCAAACATGTTTTGAAAATATTGTACATCATGTATTCGATGATTATACTTCGGATATAAATGAAATTAATCATAAAAGTAGATATTTTTTCATACCATTGTAGGTAAACTTATATATAAACTTTTTACATTTATTGTAAAAAAAATTGAGAAACGGTTTAAAGTTCGTACCTCTTTTAAGATTCTATACGTATTCATGCACGTAGCTTAAAATAGTGCTCATTATAGCTAACATATTGTTGGACCTCGTCGCATTTTCTAAGCTTTTTTATGAAGCATGAATGCTTTTATATAAAAAAAAAAAAAAAAAAAAAAAAAAAAAAAAGAGCTAATAACTTATTAAAACACTATATTTGTCAAGAATGGCAGTTTTGCGTAACGAACTAAAAAAATAACCCTTTTAGACATTAATGTTGACATTTTTGTCTTTCTTTAATTATTATGACCATTTTACCTTTCGAAAAATATTAAAAAAAAAGAATTTCGAAAAAAAAATTCAGAAAATTTTTTAATCTAAAAAATAAAATTAAAAAATCGCATGTCACAAAAAAAATTCTAAAAAAACACATTTCAGAAAAAAAAAAAAAAAAAAAAAATTGAAAAAAAAAAGTATTTCGAAAAAAAAATTAAAAAAAAAAAGAAATTGGAACAAAATTTTTTTTAAAAAAGTATTTCAAAAAAAATTCAAAAATGGTAAATTGGTCATAATATGGTCATAACACTTAACGAAAGACAAAAATGTCAACATTAATGTCTAAAAGAGTTATTTTTTTAGTTCGCTTCGTAAAATTGTCATTCTTAACAAGTATAATGCTTTAAAAAGTTATTAGCCCTAAATATATATATATATATGTATATATATATATATATATATATATATATATATATATATATATATATATATATATATATATTAATGCAAGAAATTCCAGAAGAAACTCAAGACTTGATTTTTGTATATATATATATATATATATATATATATATATATATATATATATATATATTAATGCAAGAAATTCCAGAAGAAACTCAAGACTTGATTTTTGACCGTTTCGATTCAATATACTTGACTTAGAAGCAACGACTAGATTTGATTTTGGGCCCACTCTCTGAACAAATTTACTCAAGCTATTACTCGTAAATGTGCTTGTTTGGTTTCGTCTTATATTTGTTGTTCATCTTTTTATCATCTGGTGTTTTCAAATAATTGTAAATTTAATATTTCAATCAATCAAAAGAATGTTTAGATAAAGGTGATATCTGATTATTTGAACAGTAGTGGATCCATATTTTTTAAAATGTATGTATTTTGTTTGTAAACAATAATTTTTAAAACGCATAGTTCTCCAATTTATCTGATTGTTTAGTAAATAAGGGTGATATCTTGTTTAACTAGCCTGACCCCGTATAGATCTCCAATTTATCATACGTCGTTCAAGTTATGAAATTAATCAGTTACTTTTTGCATTTGAAAAAAGGGTTAATTTCATATATAATTTTATTTTCATTATTAGGTCTATATATACTCAAATTGCAAGTATTAAATGTATAATATACAATATTTTTAATGCATGTTTTGGTATATATGAAATTTTTATTGAAAAAAAAAGTATTTAATACAAAACGCATAAAATTTAATAAAAATAAGACTATTAGTCTATTATATTGTGCACCCATAAAATATCATAAAATATTTTAACATTTGTGATTGAAAGTTAAACATTTATTTATCAAAATAGCATTTTAAACATTTATGTTGAGACAACGGACGAATTAGATATTGTATTTCAGATGAGTTTTGTTTTTTGACTTGCTAATTGGACAAAGTTCTTTATAAATTGAAATGGTGTGGTACAAAATAGTTAGGCTAGAGGGCAAGTCAATGTCAAACTCACCTTACACATCAGCGTCACATTAGTTTTCTCTTCCCTCTTTCTTTCACTCACTTTCATTCATCTTAATGCGGACAAGGGACTCACTTTCACTCACCTTAATTTTTTTTACTTAAATGTTTTTTCTTTTTTTAACACTTACAAATTCAAAATTCAAATTTAAATTCAGATACTACAGTGTAACGAATTCAAAATTCAAATTCAAATTCAAAAATTTCCCTATATATATCAACACTCACAAGCCACACACACACAAAATTTTTTACTAAATTCTCTCAATAATGTCTAAAAAAGACTTCGGCCAAAAATTTCCCGAACAAAAAGACTTCGACCAACAAATTAACCTTTTAAGAGAATTGGAGGAAGCTGCTCTTTAGGAGGAACCATATAGGGAGGAAGCAGAAAGAGAACAAGCCGAAAGGGAGGAAGACGAAAGGGAACGACTTATGCTCTAAGATGAAAAAGTATTGATAGAGATGGAGGAAGTTGCTCGTAGGGAGCAAACTGAAAGGGAGGAAAAAGAACGTCAGGATAGAGAATTCGATGTTTTGTATGCAGACTGGGAAGACAACAAATTTGAAGGTTCGTCTTTGTATGCTCACGACGATGGTTACGACTCCAACAAATCTCAAACTTGAGATCACCCGGATAATAGTTAGGTTTTTTAATCTATGTCTTTTATTTTATATATCGCGGTTTAATTTCCTATGCAATGCAGTCTCCTTTCTTTCTGTAATGAATAAAAGTTTGTCCAATACTTTGGTACTTCGTACTCTCAAATTAATATACAAATTATACACACTTTGAAAAAGAAAACGGTTGAAAAAATTTTGCACACAATGACCGAGTCACCTTACTTGCTCTTGGTTTGCGAGACTCACGCATGAGACGTGATCCATGGCAAGAGGGTCGCGGGTGGAAGTGTGCTTAAGATGACTCAAAACTACTCCTTGCCGAGTAGCCTTAGGCAAACTTAAAACCAAACCATTAAACAGATTTCTTAATCGTTTTCTCTATGAAACACCAAATGAACAAAATGGGTTGTTTAGTTCTTCACTATTATAACATCACTTTTTTTTGTACATAAGAGGATCCACTATGGGTGTTTAAAAATAGGTCTAAAAACTTATGAAGAGGATCAAGAATTTTTGCATCATAGTGAGAAACCATTTTATGCCTAGGCAGCATGAAGAGGTTTAGAATTTTTGAAAAAATCCAAAAAATGTATTATGAATTAATGTTACAACAATTTACATACCTCAAAAGCTTTATTCCATACTAAGAATAGGTTTATAATCTGAAAAGTTTTATGAATTATTGGCATTATAATATATGACAATTTTATAAACTTTTTAAGGGTCGTCATACCCTAAGAATAGATACTTGAACTTTCTCAAAGTAACATTATTTCAACCTTGTCACCAAATCTAACCAAATTCAACAAAAAATAACGACGACATGGCAAGTATTCAAGAATGGACAACCTAGTGTAAAGGACAATGTAACATAATATAACATGCATTCATAAAATACTTTAAAAAACTTCTATCGTGTGACACATAATTTAAAGTACTTTATGTGACATAAAGTAATTCAAAAATACTTTTAAAATATTTTCAAGCCTCCCACTTTGGAAAATTAATCATATAGACATATACTTCTAGACTCTGTTAATGATTGGACTTCGAAAAACATTTTTCAACGTCGGTTCATTAGAAGTACTTTTAAGAATTAGAATCTTCGAACATTGTATTTCAAACGAAGAATATATAAAACTTTATGTGTTTTATTAGAAGTAAATGTGTTAATTCAACAAAATATTTACAAATATGATTACGTTTTTGTGACCACAAAGTTCAAAGTTTTTTACCCTTAAAGGTCATAATTAGAATGAGATTTTGAATTACAACAAATACTATGCTTGTCCAAAATTGTTCAAAAACAGCTTAAAAACAAATCATTCATAATGTATTGTTTGTTATATACATTAAAGTAAAGTTGGTTTCTATTCTCATGTTTTACTTAAAATCTTTTATAACTGAATTTGCTTAGAAATCTAGATCTTACTTTCTTGAGTATTGTTGCATTTTTCTTTTACAAATAAGCAAACCCTAATACTATATCAACGAAATCCTGAATTATAAGCATAAAAATTAAGAGATCTCAAACACCCTTATCATAGTTAAATATTTTTATAGTTGTTTTTAGTTTATGCAATATATTTTTCTGATTCACGTCAACTCAAAATACTTGTAAAGAGTGTTTTAAATCTTTTTCTTTTTTTTTAACAATTTCAGTGTACTTGTAAAATGTGATTTCGTTCACAACTTACAATTCCCTAACGATATAGGTTGAGTATCTAATAAAATGTACCGTCTCTGACAGGGCTAGGTAGCCCCGCGCCAATAGTGCCGTTTTCTTACAAAACGCAACGTGACGATGCTATCCTCATATTGGATCTCGCGTTTTCTTGTCTCACGCGGTCATGACTGGCCCAAATAGTCCTGGAAAATGCAACGCAACGGCGCCAGCCCCATACCGGACCTCGTGTTTTCCCGTCAAATGGTCCTTTTTTTCCCTTTTCTGTGTTAAATGTGGGGTCCACGGGTGCACGACGGCACCATAATCTGGTGTTATAGGAGATAGGGGTGTTTTCAGTGTTGTGGTAAATTATGATGTTATAGGAAAATGTGCGGATGTGATAAGACTTTTTCCCACAGCGCCAGCGAGACGGCTCTAGCGTTACCTAGTGCTATAAGCAAGAGTGTAAAATATCATTTTCAAATTTCTTAGCCTGGTAAATTATTACTATACGGTCGGGTAATGCTTTCATCTATACCAATTACCAGGTGAAAAAAACAAATGCATAACAAAAATATAATTAAATACAGTAGTAGAATATAAAAAAGAACACATGCAAATCAAGATGATTTGTTAATTTTACAACAACCTGTAACTAATTATAAAAAGCTATCGTCTAAATACAAGACTGATTTCGAGTCCCATTGATGAAGGAAGAAATGTTCTTGCGCAAGGCCTGAGCATTGTCACAAGAAGTATTGAAGAGAAAGAACACATGATTCTCATTTTTTGACTCCGAAATCTCCAATTTTCCAGACCATCCACTTTTTTCCATCAAGTCCTTATAATGCAAACCTCTGTCCTTAAAAGAATCATTTTCTGCAACACAAAGAAAGATCTTGGAGCAGCCCAAATCCGAAAGATTCGCATTCTTTTCCGGGTTAAACATCGGGTCATCTAGCCCACTACCTAAAGGATTCGCGAACATCCAAAACTCATCGGTACACACTTTCATTTGCTTGAACTTGTCACATTCAGATCCAATGGGGTCATTTCCTCCAAAGAAAGGGTGAAGCAAAATTATACCCTCTAAATTTATCCCATGGATTGGTTTTAGCCCGGCTCGAATAGCCATGTTGTGTGCAATATTTGCTCCCGCACTATCTCCTACCAAAAACACCTTATCAAAGTCACCATAATTAGTTAACCATGGCTCTATACCACCTCCTTTACTATGAGAAGCGACCCATTTGAGGGCTTCCCATGAGTCGTTGTATCCAGTTGGAAGAGGATACTCCGGCGCGAGCCTGTAGTCAATGGATACACTGATCACATTTGACTCGGATGTTATAAGGTTAAGTGTAGGGTGATACGTAGGGGATCTTGGAGATTCCACTACAAAACCCCCGCCATGATAGTAAATTAGAATAGGTAGTTTTCCGCCCGTTGTGATAGTTTTGGGAATGTAAATCCTTGCATTGAGGTTGGTTTCGGGTGAAATGATAATGTCTTTAGATTGGACTCCTGTTAAAGGATCGACTCCGGAGGGTGAAGTTTTAGTCCCTATAAATCTTTCACATCGACCGTCTTTGTGTACTCGAAGGAAATAACGGACTTGAAGGGGAAATTCATCGAGTGTTGGCTCGTTTTTCTGTATAATGAGCGAAGACATCTTCGAATAATTGTGGGAAAAGATTTTGGACTCGGGGAGTATTTATCAACAACAAAAATGACTGTTAGAGTCAAGAAAACATGTTTGTGAGGTGTAAAATACTAAACAAAATGAAATAAATTAATGTACAAAAATGACCTAGAGTTTTATTACTAGAAGCTCTAAAGGTATCCAGATTTTTATTTCAGACAAGTCAAAATTTATGATCTTATTAGAGACATGCAATTAATGACAATTGCATGTAATAATAATAATATACTTTGTATTAAATTAATTATGGGATTTGTTAACAACCATTCTACTATGTGTGTTCTTTAAAAATTCCATATATATATATATATATATATATATATATATATATATATATATATATATATATATATAAAAGACATTTAATAAACTCATATATTTCTTCTAACCATTTTAAACATAGTATGCAATATAAAATATAGAATATTTGAAGATCATTCAAGTGTTAATTATCTAAACATTAATGCATAAAAAACACACATAGAGTTATTGTTAGCAAATCATTTAAATTATTTATACTAATTCAAATATATTCTCACTAGAGATCTATAATTTGATTCCTTTATTAGAAGTGTTTAATGAAGACAAATGTTTCTTTTAATAACTTAAATTTCATATAAAATATGGATAATTTTAGTAGACATATTAAATTTCGATATAATTTGAATAATTTATTTATATGTCGTAGAAGCAATGAACCACAACCTTCCTTTTAGAAGTTTTTGGCCCTTCGAAGGTTTGTAGGTCGGGTCCTTTCCAATTTGTGTAATAATAATGAATAACACGCGTTAGATTCATTTTAAGGTGTAGTTCAAGATCAACTCCGACATCAAAGTAAGAGAGGATGAGATGAAAGATAATGAGCAATAAATGTGTAGCAAGATATGGTAGTGAGTACTTGTGTGTGCGAGCAACCTCAAGTGGGTGTATTTTTAGTACCAAAACCACCGTACCGGATGTCACCTTGAGATGGAAAGTCGGACCAAGTCTCATAGAATCTGGGACATTGGTATTAGAGAGGAGGGCGTCATTACCCGACGGATAATAACACTCCTACATATAGAATTGATACTTTTGGTGAGGCCGACCTTTATCCTGATGGCTTACCTAACATTCGTATGCTACTTTGGGACACGGATGATGAGCGGGTGTCGAACGACGTGAAGAAGGGTACATATTTATTTGATATTTGGATGGATCTCTGGACGGCCACCGAAAGTCCTACAAGCCTTCGGGCATGTAACATCGTCATATGCAATTAAAAATTAAAGAATTATGAACAAAACATTGGAGCCAAAACATGACCGTAAAAGACGTGATTTTAAAATCTAAATCTGCCTGCTTTAGAATATCTTTTTTAGATCATCACATGCTTTATCTTAATAAGCAAAACCCAATAATAATAGCTACTTCTTTCGTCTTGAAATAATTGTCTCCTGATAAAAAAAATACACAGTTTAAGAAAAATATACTTATTAATATTTTCACTTTTTTACTTTTTATAAAATGACAGTTTACCTTTAATTAATTAATTATTGTTTTTTTTTAAGTTTGTAATAATAATATCAAAGTGTAATATGATAATTTACATCAAATTTTTCTATTTATATTTAATAGTGGACAATTAATAATATCAAGTGTAATATGGTAATCTATATCAAATTTTTCCATCTATTTTTAATAGTGGACAATAATAGAACAATAAGAAAACGTGAACAATAATATTAGAACGGAGGGAGTATTATCACTTTATCAGTATATCGTTATTATAGTCAATGTTCATTAACTAAAATATTCTCTATAATGACCATTTGGATACATATAATTTTCTCGATCAGCAAACGTAACGGGACATTAGTTTTATTTCAACAGCTCTAGAACAAAAGACTCGGTCATCTTTTAATACTTTTGGTCCCTGGCCGAGGGGTCTTGATCGACTCTTGACGCTCCGAAAGTTTCCCTACATGGTCTCTCATTCCTAATTAGTACAGCTTGCTTCGTGGTCGACTCGATGTATATGGCCAAATCTTATTAGCTTTCGGCCAGAAGAATGTAAAAGCTTTGTATTGTTCATTTAGTTACAAAAGTACACTAGCAGGGTACTCGCGCGTTGCGGCAGCGGTTATCCTGAAATAAAATTTTCTTGTGGATCATGTATTCTAGTTTATTATGTTCTTTTTGACAATAAATTTACGGGGATCAAGAATTTATTTTGCCCGTGTCTATTCGAGCTCGGGCCCGTTTGACTCGTTCCCGTTCGAGCTTGACCCCGTTTGGCCCGTGCCCGTTCGAGCTCGACCCCGTTTGGACTGTACCCGTTCGGGATAGGTCCCAATTAGCCCGTTGCCCGTTCGGGCTTAAATATTTCTATAATGTGCTTTATTATTTGTATTAGTGACATTTAATGCGTGAATTGTGTTTAAGTTGATTGTACAATAAGCTTGATAATTTGTATTTCTTGTGTAAGGGGTGTTTTAATAACTGCATTAATTGTATTTATTGACCAGTTAATTAATTGACTATATTAAATATCTTAACCACATTAATATTGTTTTGTATTTTGTACATTAAGCTTTAAGGCTTGTAAGTCTTAAAATTAAAATTGATGAGAAAATCATTAATAGTGCATTGTGTATTGTACAATAGGCTTTATATTTTGTAAGTCTTAATTTTAAGACCATGAGGAGAGAAATTCATTCCTCTATTATAAGTAATATAGATTTACATGTTAGCGTGCACTACAAAAAAATGTAAGATTTGGCACGACATTCTCGTGCCAAAAATACAAAGAATGTCGACCCTTTTTGGTAGACCCGTTTCTGTTGACCCAAAAGAATTTGGCACGACACATTGCTTTATATTTTGGCATGACAGAAGTTGTGGGGCCCAAATGCAATTCAACCTGAAAATCCTCTTTGGCACGACAAACTTTTGCAGTCGTACCATTTTGTTTTTTTTTTTTTTTTAATCTTTTTAAAAGTAACGAAAAAACGTTAATTTAATTACAAAAAGGCACGACAATGTCGTGCCAAATTGTAATAACACGTGGCACTGTATAAAAAACACGTGGCCTTGTGGTGCAGAATGGCACGACATGTGTGTGTATATTAGGGACGACAATGTCGTCCCTAATTTTCCTGAGTGGGCAAAAAAAAATGCAGCAAATGCAGGTTTTCTAGATTTTTTCCGGAAAAAATCTACCACAACAAATACAACCTGTAATCAATCACAATCCACAATACCAATTCAACAATATGATACAATACCAAATTACTAAACGGATCGAATAACATTCCACAATTCCACGATACCATTCAACAAATACGATACAAAGTAAACTACTCTTAAACTATACAAGGCGCAAACTACCTAAATAACATGTCTCAAACTAACAAGGCGCAAATTTCCTAAGTCACAAGCTTATAAAGCTAACATGTCCAAAAGTTATAAAGTTAACATAAATCCACGATAACATTCGACAAATACAATACTATTCCATAATATTAATAAGTCTAAAATTCACAAACTAACTTCCCGCCTACTCATCAAAGAACTCGCCGCCCGAATCGCTGCCCAACTCGTCACCCAACTCGCCGCCCGCCTCATTATTATCCCCACTATTAGCATCATTATTATTCAAATCATTATTATCAACATGATCATTTTGGCCCAAATGAGGATTATTTTGTGAGTTGTACCGGTTAAGGTCTGGTGGCGGCATTGCATAGTTCGAACTAGTACCCGGGCATGTGATAGAGTTGGGAAAGGTGGGGCGATAACAACCGGCAAATGCATTATTGGAAGCTTGGAAACCATAAGGGCCGGGAGGGGGAAAAGGGCCAGGAATGGGTACCGAGGGAAAGAGAGGTGAATATGGGTTACCTTGTGAGTTGTAGTAGGTGAAAAAAATCTGAAGGTAAGATCCGAATGTCCCAACTGCGGCTTGGGCCGCGGCAGCCTGTTGCGTAGCCGCGGCAGCCTCTTGCCTAGTTGTGGCAGCTTCTGCCTCATCCTGACGAGCCCGTTCTTGCGCAGCCTTGGTTTCCGTCATCGCCTCTGTTATATGCTCCCTAGTAGCGTAATCTTGAGCAACATGCCCACGTGTGAACCTGTGAGAGGTTGAGCCACCACCAGGTAACCTCATGCCCCTGCCTGCCATGTTCTGGCGGTTGTCACTCGGAACTACAAGCTCCAATATTTCTATGTTGCTCATGTACGGGATGGCACCGGCTCTGACTTGCTCCTGATAGGCCCTCATCTCATTCTGTGTAATTTCAAAAAAAAAAAAAAAGTAAGTTAGGAATAAAATAATAAATGAGAAGTAACTTAATATAATGACGCATGTTAAGAGATAAACTACTTACGTAAGCCGCCTCGTTCTCTCTCGTCTTAAATGTGCCATCTTTTTTTGAATGACCCTTCCTCCAAGTTTCAATCAGGTCTTCATTTTGATTGTTATTGTTGACCCTCTATACATACAATATAAAATAAATTGATAACGAGGTAAATATAAACAACCAAGTATAGGTGTTATGGCATACGTATCATGTTAAACGACCAAGTATAGGTGTTATGGTATACGTATCATGTTAAACGACTAAGTATAGGTGCTATGGTATACGCATCATATTAAACGACCAAGTATAGGTGCTATGGTATACGTATCATGTTAAATGACCAAGTATAGGTGTTATGGTATACGTATCATGTTAAACGAACAAGTATAGGTGCTATGGTATACGTATCATGTTAAACGACCAAGTATAGGTGCTATGGTATACGTATCATGTTAAACGACCAAGTATAGGTGCTATGGTATACGTATCATGTTAAACGACCAAGTATAGGTGCTATGGTATACATCAATACATTATTATTATTATTATTATTATTATTATTATTATTATTATTATTATTATTATTATTATTATTATTATTATTATTATTATTATTATTATTATTACATACGTCCAAATTGTTGTAGTTCCCACAAAAAATGGCGCCAAGAAATCCCGCCAAGAATTCCCACCAAAAAACATGACAAACACATTATATAGAATTCACAACCTCTTATCTTCACACAATTTTCAAAACCTGAGATGGAGTCATTTAATCCTTTTTTATGTTCTTGTGGAGCAGGAAATATAAAATTAAGAACATTACATAGAGAATATTCATCTGGACAACAATATTAATCATGTCCTCTGTCAAAGGTGAACAATCATACATTTCTTATTTATGTAAATATAGAAATAATTGGGTTGTAATCTCTTATAATTTTCTTATTATGTGACAGCCCAGAAAAGATAATGGGTGCGGATATTTTATGTGGAAGGATGCATTTGACGAGTATTTAAGAACAATCTCTTCTCAAGGTTCTGGATCTGCACCAACAGAGTGCTCGAGCTGCCATGAAAAAGATCTTAGGATAAACTTGCTGGAATCACAAAAACATGTGCTAGAGACAAGAGTAAGGTTGCTGGAGGCAAGACTTGAAATGGCAAGGATTCCTGACGACCACGCACGTCAGTCGGATGCATTACTTCGTGAGCTGTTAGGTGACATGGAGAATCTTCGTATGTAGTAGTAGTTGTTGTTCTTGTAGTTATAGTTGTAGTTGTAGTTGTTGTTGTTGTTCTTTTAGTTGTTGTTGTTGATGTAGTTGTTGTTCTGGTAGTTGTTGTTGTTGTTGATGTTGTTGTTGTTGTAGTTGTTGTTCTGGTAGTTGTTGTTGTTGATGTTGTTGTTGTTGTTCTTGTAGTATGTATCCGTCAAGTATTTTTATAAATCAAAGCACATGCTGGATTTGTAAAGCTGGTCATGTTCTAAGTTAACCTATCACTTATTACTATGTACCTTTCAATTTGTACATGTTCTAAGTTAACAAGATTATGGTTTCCAAACACCCCTTTTCCAATACTAAATTACACATGAATAAAGAAACAACTTTATAACAAAATGAAACAGATCAAACAAAACAACTCGGCAAGCAAACGAAACAACTCAAACGATATGATACACAACACGACATAGACCATATGCTACACACGACATACGAAATAACTCAAACGAAACAACTTGACAACAAAACGAAACAGATCAAACGAAAAAACTCGGCCATTCAATTATTTTCCCTGCTACTTCCCGCTCTGCTAGAACCTGCACCATCTTTTCCCTTCCTTTGCTTGACGAATTGTTCAAACAATGCTTCAAGATTTGTTACCCTATTTCCCGCATCATCAAATGTGTAATCGAACGGGCTTTTTTCAGCTTCATCTTTTTCCTTCCTTCGCTTGACGAACTGCTCCCACATTGCTTCAGCTTCCAGCGGGTTTGCTCCTCCATTCCAGAATGTAGAATCAGCTTCACAGTCCAAATACACTCTGTAGAATCGCTCTTTCCTTAACCATTCCAGAATGCGGTCTCTCATCAACGGGTCTATGTTCTTATAAGAACCATATTCATCATAAATTTTTGACCCATACGTATCAAGAACTCAAGTAAAGAGATATATGGACGATAAAACCAGTGACCACTCTTTTTCCGGCGTGTAATCAGCCATTTTATTGTTACGTGTGTTTTGTGGTTATTTATGTTTTGACGGGATATATAAGGAAAACTTTGCGGGAAAAATAATGGCGGGAAAAATAATGGCGTTAATATTTTTTTTAATTTTATAAATGTATTTAATTTTAAATTAAAGTATTTAATTATAAATATAAACTATTTAATTTTAATTCTATATTAAATAAAATTATCTAAATTAAATAAAAATAATTTTTTAAAATTAAATAATTTAATTAAAAACTGGTTTAAAAAGTTTTAAAAAAAATAGATTTACAGTTTGGGACGACAATGTCGTCCCAAAGTATTTGGCGGGATAAAAAAAAAGAGCGGGATGTATTTATTAACTTTACTATTTTATTATAAAGTTTTTAAATTATAAAAAAACAAATAATTACAAAAAGGCACGACATTGTCATGCCTTTTTGCGTCATGCCAAAAACATTTGGTTGACTGCTACTTTTGTTGAAAACTTGTCGGTCCTACATGCAATTTGGCACGACAATTGTCGACCCAAAAATTTTCAACGTCCCCAATCTGAGATTTTGGTGTAGTGGTGCTTGCCAAGATGTAGCTACTTATTGTGATATCCCTGAAACTTATTACGACTAATTAAAAAGTAACGTACCTAATTTACGTAACATGCTTCTTAAATGAATAGCGCGAGAATATGTACTTTCGCAGAAATGCATCAGCCCATAAAAACATGAGCCACTATGTTTGCTAAGTGATTTTGTGGTACATTATAAAAGTGAAAATGAAAATATAAAAAACCTGCATCTTCCTTGATCTTCTTCATCTTCTGCAACTCGACACACACAAATACAAGTATAAGACAAACGAAAAGAGGAAATTGACCCTATTAGATCTCTACTTTCATAGTTTTCCAATATAGGGACTATACAATTTTTGGCATAATTTGAGTACCGTGATTACTGTTACGTGCCAATTATACAGTTTTAAACATAATTTACTTATTGTTACATGTCAATTCGAGATATCGGTCATGAAAAATGGTGAGATCACAACGTATAATGACTTGGCAATAACACATATATACGTAAATAACACATTAAAAATCTATATTGCTTTTCTCCATCTCTTTAACAAAACTTTCACACACAATATCTCATTCTGCCAATCACATTTTTGCCTTTCTCGTTCAATTCTTAAAGCTTCGTATAGTTGAAGAATTTACTTCAGGATTATTTTAGGTATTGTGGCATTCGATTTGTTGTTTGTTGTTAGTTTTTGAGGATCGACATATGGTTTATTGGGTTTAGCTATAATTTTAGGGTTGTGGATTTTGTTAGCCCGTATTATGTAACGGGCCCAAGCCCATGTCTAAAATGTTCCGTATTTGCTATTTAAAGGATCGATGTAATTGTAATCAAACGAATCAATCAAATCAATTATCTCCATCATATCTTCAATCATATTCTTACATGGTATCACGAGCCTAATCAACCTATCCTAAAACCCTAAACCTAAGCTCTTCCGCCGCCGCCTCCAGCCGCTGGCTACACGTCGAAGGTTCGGAGGGCTCCATTTAAACCTTCCCTCTCCCAATAAAACACCGATCCTTAAAAAAAAATGATTCATATTTCAGTTTTGTTATTAAATTGTTATCAACACTTGATCAAACAGAGGCTGCACTTAGCATTAATGCTTCAAGGATGTAGGGCATGTGCCATAAGTCATTGCTTTAATAATGGCGTATGGTTATTTTGTGGTGTAGTTAATTTCAATTTTTATTACTTATAGGGCAACAGTCAAAAGATGTGTAGGTCGTGTACTCATAGTCATTTGAATTTTATTGTTTATACTCTTATGAGAATATAACTTTGGTTATCTCGTTTAGTCAGAATACTTTGGTTTATCCTGTTTAGTAAGGAATACTTTGGTTTATCTCATTTGGTCATGATACCTTGGTTTATCCTGTTTGGTACGGATACTTTGGTTTATCCGGTCTGTTGCCTGCTGCTGAAGATGTGCTTTCGCTTGCTGTAGAATGTCTTCATCAACAGTTATCTATTTGCTTTACTTTATTGTTTATTAGCTTTTAATCATCAGTCCAAGCTTTTGCGATTTCGCCCCTCGGACTGTGGGGGAGTGTTAGCCCGTATTATGTAACGGGCCCAAGCCCGTGTCTAAAATGTTCCGTATTTGGTATTTAAAGGATCGATGTAATTGTAATCAAACGAATCAATCAAATCAATTATCTCCATCATATCTTCAATCATATTCTTACGGATTTTGGTTCTCTTAGAGAGTTAGAGTTTGATTCATTTAGTGTTCAGATTTCTTCTTAAAGTGTTTTGTATGTGCCTTTTGAGAAATATCATATGTTTATGTTTTCGCAATTTTGGTCGAAAACAGTTGGGTTATTCAATAAAAAGCAATGATGTTATTGACAAATATAATCAATTAACAATTTTTTTTTTGAACGGCGGCATTATATAAAAAAAAAGCAAGCAAAAGCTGCAAACTAAGAATTACATAGGAGGAATATCGATAGGGTTCCTTAACCAATCTATCCATCTAAATCTATACATAGGATTTCTATATGAAATCGACTAAAACGATTGATGGACGATTAAATCCCAAATATTCGCCTTTTTAGGTTTATTTGCCGAGAAGATCGAAGCATTACGAAAATACCAAATGAACCACATCATGATAGAAGCAACCCCTTCAAAAATAGTCCTAGAACGTTTCGACATATGAGCGGCATCTAACCAAGTAAACCAATCCTGAATAGAAGCAAACTCAGGGAGATCCATAGAAACCCATCTCCCCAATGAACTCCAAAGATCTTTTGCCATCTCACATAAGAAAAATAGATGATCTACGCATTCAACATGATCATTACAAACCGGGCAAAGCAAGGAATCAATGTCAATACCCTTGCTATCCATGTTATCCAAAGTAGGAAGTTTGTTACGTTGTAGCTTCCATATGAAAACATTAACCTTAACAGGAATACAACGCACCCATCTAGTCGATAAAAAGTTGCCAAGAAGGGTTTTTTCATCAATGTAATGCCTCGCGGAGGCTATTGAAAACCCGGAAGAACACAACCTCCATTTTATGCTATCGACTGAGTCGGTAAGATTCACCTCGTGGATAGACTGAGTCATAGCATTAAACTGGGTCAATTCTGCTCCACTACGAGGAAGCCTTCTAAGCACATTGGACCAATCCTCAATACGATGGCGTTGAGTAATAGAACACGACTTATTTTGATCCAAAGCAAAAATACGCGGATTTTTTTTTCCTTTAAAGGACAATCCCCACACCAAATGTCGGTCCAAAATTTAGATAATCAATTAACAAGTTATATACAGTAGTTATTAAAGTTCAAATATAGTAACAGTAATAATTTTTAGAAGTAAAAAACGAATGTTGCACATGTCCCTTCTCTACAAATTGCAAATAACTAGAAAAGCCATGGACTTATAGTAGAAAGGGGGAAAAAATGGAAGTAAAGTACACGAAACACTTAAGGAGTGCAAGTATAATACCCAATTTATACTAAAACATAGTAGGGTACTTAGAATGGAAAAAAAAGGAAAAAGTATAGAACTAATAGAGTGATATTATCTCAAAAGAAAATGAAAAAACAAAAGAAAAAAAAATAGGCTAACACTTGCCATAGCCATGGTGTTTGGCCTATGGCGCCGCTATAAAGCAGACAACAGTGCCGTATGGCGCGACCATAACGGTCCGACACTGTACGCTCTTATTATGTGAAGGAACTTTCCCGTCAAACATCAGTCATGCAAAACATATGATTAATTTGCTAAGAACCTCACGTACATAATACCTAGACACTAAATGATATATAATGTTGGATGTAATCGCGCTCTTTCACGCGTGAAGAGGATGTGACCTTAATTGGTCCTTTCTACACCTAGGAAACCACCACGTGTGGTTGTGCCAACTTTTGCACAACCTAGTGGTGTAGACCACAAAATTAGGCGAAAGAAAAAGGAACTATTATGGTGATTTATTAAAGTGGTAGATGAGTTAACCGCTTTACGAGAGTAAATGTGATGGAAACATGGTGAGAAAATATAATGCTATGACACTTATGTTGAAGTGGTCAAAGAATTGCCATCGACTTATGGTAGAAGAAAAAAAAAATGAAAGTAAAGTATATGAAACATTTAAGGAGTGTAAGTATAGTACCCAATTTATACTGAAACATTGTAGCGTACTTAGAATGGGAAAATGGTGGAGGAGGATTCTTTGAAGATGATCTTGATTGCTATGACATATACAATGCTCAGGTTTATTATTTACCTGAATAAATGCATGCTTTTTGTGATCAATTTGATATCCGTCTTCCTAGTAGTGTTAGGAAGTAACTTTCCTTCTTTGTATTTAGTTCATAAGATTGATATGTCTCTCTTATGATTGTTTAGGTTTGAAGCACATTTAATGAGTTTGTTTTGCCTTTTATTGGGACGAGGAGAGGGATTTCACCCTTATCCGATATACTTACACGTTTTTTTAGAGTAATATATTTGACCAGGGGCACGTTAACCATTTCCCAAAAAAAAGAGCAAAAGTATACAACTAGTATCGTGAGTTTTCCCAAAAGAAAATGAAGAAAGAAAAAAAAAATAGGCTAACACTCGCCATAGCCATGGCGTTTGTCCTATGGCGCCGCTATAACGCAGACGACAGTGTCGTTCGGCACGGCCATAACGGCCTGACACCGTACATTCTTATTATCTACAGTGACTTTCCCACTAAATATCACTAATGCAAAATATATGCTTAATTTGCTAACAACCTCACGTACATAACACACATACACTAAATGATATATGATGTTGGATGTAATTGTGCTCCTTCACGCTTGAAGAGGACATGAGCTTGATTGGTCCTTTCTACACCTAGTAAACCACTACATGTGGTTGTGGCAGTTTTTGCACAACTTTGTGGCGTAGACCACAAGACGAGGAGAAAGAACAATTATTTATTTAAAGTAGTAGATGGGTTAACCGCTCCACGAGAGTAAATATGGTAGAAACATGGGAAGAAAAAATAATGATATGACGCTCACATTTAAGTGGTCAAACCGGCACCGCTACGTCTAGCCTAAAGATTCGTTAACATAAAAACTAGTCATGATTCAATAAGCTCAAAAAGAAATTAAAGAATTGAACAATTTATTAGATTTTCGTTTTCTTGGTTGTAGTCTTTTGGGCGGCTTTTAATTTTCAAGTCTTCACTTTGAAACATAAATTGATTTTGGGGCCACCCTCACATAAATAAGTCAATCTTTTTGATGGGTTAGTTGGTCGTTAGATTAGTAAATGCTTATTCAGGGTCTGGGAATGGCATGATACAGACACAAATATATATGTCGATACCAAACCATAAAGCTATTTATTTTTATCGGTTTTACCGTCACAGAAATTAAAAATCTTATAAAAAACTAAATAAACATTTTTTTTGAACTATAACAAACTAAATAAACATGTTATTCGGTTAACCTTCCTAATCATAAGTCATAACACCTTATACTTTTCCACATTTGTAGGATATTCGAATTGACATTTCAACTACGTCACCGAAATCCTATCAATTATTGCTGAAGACTTTGAACATGGCGAGTATTCAAGAATGGGCAAGCTAGGGTAGACCACGCGAAAACGACTGTGTAACAAAAGAATAAATGCTAACTTTTGAATATATTGAAGAAAGAACCTTCTATCATTTGATACGTCAAAATAACACCTTGAAAACATTCGCTTAGGAAACAAGGGAAGTGTTACGGATTGGACTCGAAATATTATGCTATTTCTTAGATATACGAAGCTTTGAACATTATGGGTATGTTTGGCAAAACTAGCTGTATGCTGTAAGCTGTAAACTGTAAGCTGTTAACTGCAAAACTGTTAACATGAGCTACAAGCTGTACCTTTTTTTCAATAAAAGTGTTTGGTAAGTTAGCTGTTAAATGTAATTATAAGATGTAAAATGACGTAAAAGGACATATACATAATTATAAACAAATGTTTAGAGGGTATATCAGTAATTTAAAGTTTTAACAGCTCCATAATGTTTAAAAAGCTTCATGAATCAGCTTTTCATTTAGGAGCTATTTGTTTGAAATAAAAGCTTGAAGTTAATGCATTCAAACGTATCCAAACGGAGCTATTTATTTTAGAAGAGATTATTTTATAACAAAAAGCTAACAGCTCCCAAATAAAGCTCTTGCCAAACAGGCCCTATGGGTATGTTTGCTGCGGTGCTTTTAAGAGCATTTAGGAATGATGAGCAGTGAACGTTAAGCGTTGTATTTTTTATTGTTTGTTTGGCAAGCAACAATAGCTTTATCTAATTTTTCGTAATGCTCATTTTTCAACGCTTTATGAAATAGCATTTAGAAGCGTTGAACATTTATGAGTTGTTTTACACATTATAATTATAACTATAGCTACGTTATCAAACATTTTTATAGAAAAATACAGCTACTACTCACTGATACAACTTACTGCTAATGCTAATATAGCACGTCTTGATCTTTCTTTTATAGCTTATAGCCTTAGAGTTACGACTTAATAACATGCAGCAGAACTCTAGTATATTCATAAGTATTCCAGTTTGTTACTTTTTCATCGTCATAACCATGCAATAATGCGATATACTACTAAAATGAGCTAGTGTTCCTTTCTTTTTGGGAACAAAATGAATACACTGCATGGCTTGAAAGGGAAGCAAGAGGCATTTCAATTATATTGAGGTTGGAATTCTAACCAACCAGATGGATATCACAACTCACAAGTCATTACCCAAAATTAGTTGAAATCTCAGCTGAACTCCAGCTTTTACTTTTCTTATATGTGTGACAAAATAGCTGAAACATAACGTTTTTAAGAGTTAAATTTCAAGATATGCATGCATATGTTAGCATTTTCGGATGTTCAAGTACTTTTTAAGAGCTATATTATACGAGCTTCTACTTTATAAGCTAGTACAAGCTCGAGTGTCGATCTATGAGGCCTAGCCCTTGCAGAAACTTTATCCTCAAACAAATGGATTATAAACGAGGGTAGAAAACAGTACTCATATTGCACTACAAAAACATGTCTCCATCGGATGGCAAGATGGTCGTTGCTACTTGAATTCCATTATGTAAATTATGTATCACCACCAAAGGGTGTTATCACTACGCCGACCTTGAGTCCATGCGTGAAAAAGCAAGTATTCCTTAGTGCACACCAAATGGTGATTTTTTTTTATTTATTTATTTATTTTTTTTTTTTTTTTTTATCTGGTAAATATATTAACCAAAAAACGTTTAAGTACAATGGATATGAGTGAAATCCCATATCTCAGCCCGTTACATAGGCATAAAACTTACATAACAAGATACTACATATTTTCTAAACAAGAAAACAAACCACTACTCTAATGATAACATAGGACATAACGAAAGAAAATTACTTTCTAGGTCCTTGAAGCTTGGTGCCATACATGGCATTAAAAGCATCCAAATTCCCTGGATGATCAGAAACCTGCTTCGCATAGTCATCGTAGTCATAGTCATCATACTCATCTTCAAACTCTTGGCCACCACCGAATAGATTAGCAGACTCATCAAATGGGTTAGCAACCACCTCATCTTCAGAATCAGACACCTCGATATCTCCCACTTTAGAAAAAGGGTTAACTCTCTTAGCAGAAGAGACGGGCGGAATACAAGAATCACTAGTTTTAGGAGACACACCCGACTCCATCTCTTTCAAATCACTCACAAGGGGTTCTTGTGATGTAGTACCTGTCTTAGTAGACTTATCTTCATTAACTTTCATTGTACGACCGGAATCCACATCCTTGTTGGTGTCATTTGAAGGAATACCAAAAGCATCCGTATATTCCATATTAAGAGCATCAAACTGATTAGATGTAGAGATCTTTGTTCCACTCGAACTAGCCACATCAGAAGCATTCTTCTTAGTGACTTCCACATTCTTAGGTTCAGGAGGAGTCTTTTTGGGTTGATATTGAAACTGCTTACCCACAACAGGTTTAGTAAACCCTCCTTGACCCGGAATAGTAGAACCACCTTGCTTTCCCTTCTTCTTATAATTGACCGTCTTGAAACCATCATTAACACGCTTAGTAGGCTGAGCAGGAGGTTCAACAACTTTCGGACATTCAATAAGAGTATGACCAAAAATCTTACATTTATCACAATGAGGTGGTTTCCACTCGTATTCAACCCGTATCTTCTCAATAGTCGAACCCGACCCATCAAGTAACGGTATCTCAACAGTAAGGCTGTCCCTATACCTCATCCGACTTCACTTCAATCATGCATCTAGCAAAACTACTACGACCCCACGAGTCCTTGCACATTTGGCTAGTAAAAGCATCTAACCTTTTGGGCGTGTCTATCAATGTGGCAAGGAGACTAAGGCCATCATCAGAAAACATAGCAAGAGGAACATCATGGAATTTAACCCGCACCGGGATGTTGGTAAAATCTTCTTTAAGTAAGTTGGTGTTCAATGTCCATGGTTTAAGAATAATAGGTACATTTCTAATTAACCAAGGGCCGTTTTCAAGAACATCATCAACACCTTTCTTCGAATTGAACTTAAAGAAGAAGAACCCCTTTGCATTCATCATTACCTTTTGTATACCAAACTTAGCCCACGCATTGCGTACAAAGTAATCAACAACAGGAAAAGCAAGGCGTTGACCAAGGAAATACCCATACAAAGTATTCTCTAACCTAGTGTTCACCTCTTCAACCACTTTCATTGGGACAGAAAGATCCACACCATTAGCTTTCTTACTACACTCCAACCTACGAAAGTTTGATATGTGTTTCTTTGGTTCAGTAGAAGTAACACCAGCATACGATGAAGAAGGTTGTTTCAAAGCATACACACCAACCTTCTCAATACCAACAGCCCCATGTGCATTCGTATCAACCTTATCATTAGCATTATTATGGCCATTAACACTAGAAGCCATAGGACCACTCGTATCTTGAGGTGGTTTCGAATAATAACCAATAGCAGTAAGCATCTCCTCTAGCTCATTTTGTGACTGCGGCACCTTAAGATGTTCAATTGGCTTAGCCCCAGTAGAAGTAGAAGCATCCACTGTCATGGCTGGTTTTAATGGTTGCCCATCGTCACCCACAAGAACAAGTTTTCTCTCAAAGATTTGTTTTTCAATAGCACGAATTTTCAATAAAGTATCATGACCCTCAGGCGTGTCATGACTAGGTGCGTCATGACTGGGGCTTGAACCAAGTGAAACCGGCTCCACTTGTCCATCAGAACGAGAACCAGAAGCAATACCAGTAAACTCATCATTCCTACTATTAGGGTTCATCGTCGATTCCTTATTCACACCAACTTGATCGGCCAAGTTAGTGGTTGGTTTATCAGCTTTCGACGAAGAATCCTTGTTAAAAAACCCTTTCTCCATCTCTCTCACACCCACTTACAATAAACAATCTTAACCAAACAGAAGAACAAGTAATAACCTCCAGCACGCAAGCAATACCAATCAAATAAAATAAACCCTAACTAAAAGTTAGGGTTTAATGCGCCATGAAGACCAGATTCAACCGTATCCCACCATGGTACTCGATTAATTTGCATGAAGTACTATACAAATCAGTTATATATTGTATAATATAACCAATCAGGTACTATTGGATATAATATTATGATAATAAGGTCAATGCGACATTCAACTAAATCAAACCAACACAGTATACAAAAGCGAATATATTGGAGAGAATCTCACCGACCCACGATTAAAGTACCAACGGTTAAAAAGTTTAAGATAATCGATCGTAGGAAGTGAAGATCGTTGTTAGTGAATCGCTTTTGTCGCCAATGAGTTTGTGTGAGGTGTACGTAAATGAAAAAGGATGTAACTGTTACATAAGTAAAGAGGGAAAAGACAAAAAATTATATTCATTTAGCAAACTCAACCAATAGTACAATAAGTACATAAATACACAAACAAGGACAAAAGTCCACACAACAACACCAAGAAACCAAAGGAATCACGGGAATCATCACAACACTTACCAAAATAAGTTGGTATTAGATATATTTAATGAAAGATCCAAGACTATAAATGATCAACAACCAACTAAATTATTAAAGAACAAAATTTTAAATCATGTTCATTCTGGAGATCGAACCCGGCCTTTTACTCCGTAACATGCATTTGTTCTTTATATTCAATTATAAAAGAACACGGTAATGTTTTCAACACTACCAAGGGACAAAACAAACACATGACACATGATTGATTTATTTAGTATATTCATGTCACAAACAAAAATACAAGACGTATATAATACTAAACAAAAATACAATTTATTTAGTATATTCATGTCACAAACACACAATATAACAACAATTTGTTCTGCAAGAACGGAAAATAAAATAATAAGACTGTTTAACTTTGAGACCGATTGATGAACTTACAGACAGTGTCACGCAAGTTACATGCATTCTCACAAGAAGTATCTGTTGAGTTTATGAAATATAAAATATAATAAAACATAAAGACATCAAGAGTACACAGCGGAAGACTTAAGATCATAACAAATAAATTAATTAACTGAAAGTATGCGTAACGTACCTCTTGCGAATATCAAATCCCTCGAGCAAAACAAAACAACCCTCGAGCAAAGCAAACCAAAGAAGTACTTATTGGTGTAAGAATAATGTCTTACAACCACGTTCTTGTACACACGAATTAACCAAACGAATCAAGCGATTGCTAGATCTAACACAAGTCCTCGTTTAAGAAAAACGAAACCAAACTCCCTTACTTTGGGGTGTTCGGCCGAATGTAGGACAAGAGAGAGGAGAGGAGAGATCTAGGGTTAATTCAATGCACAAGTGTATGAAACCCTAGAACCTAACCCTCCTTATATACTAGTAGGTAAACTTAGGGAACAAGTTAGGGATTAGGCCTTGGAAAGCCCCATATGGCCGGCCATGTAGAAAGCCCAAAGCCAAACCCATAACTTTTCCAAGTTTTCCATTTCTAGTCCTTCTCTTTTCCATTTAACGGTCGTTAGTCATTTTTCCGTTAAATACTTAACGATCGTTAACCGGACTTAATGTCTAATAATTAATCGTAAACATAAACATTAATTATTAACTTTAATTCTCATTCGCTAATGTGTGCAATCCCGTGGTCACGAGTTCGAATTCGGACATTCACATGTTTGTAAATATATACATTTCCAACAGCTCCCACTTGGATATGTTTACAAAACGTGAAATGACATTGGTTAGCGTCTAGCAACACGCCAATGCCCCCGGTATAACTCGTGTATGATTTTCTGGAGAAAAACCAAGTTTGATGATTCATCATCATATTCATCCTTTTGTTTCTAATACCATGTTAATAAGAATATGGATCTTACTCATTTCTTAATTAACTATTCTGTTTCTCGCTTTATGATTTATTAAGATTACCAATTCTTCTGAACAGAAGACCTTGGGTATGGCCATACAAACATCTTAACAATCCTACGAGGGGCCCAGTAGTATTATACTTCAAAATAAATTTGAAGGAAACAAATCCTATTTTGACTACAAGCAGGATTCATAAATTTCGCAACACTTCTGAAAACAACCCTTATAACTACCAGTTACATGTAGCGTTAGATTGCTTCACAAAAATGCACTACATCCATGACATATCTCTTGTATCTCAAGTCAGAGGATAAATATCCATGATATACTTAATGACAAAGATCCATAAAGTATCATCATGCGGGTGGGATAAGTCCTATACTCAATTCATTGAATATCATCTGAAATTAGTCATGCTACGCATCAATATACTTTCAAGTATATTCTAACTAATACTCAGATTTGTCTTAATTCAATATCATTCCCATGTTATTGATTGACAACGGACTATTTAGAATAACTTAAGTTATTCAAGGATTTAAACATGCAAATATAGGACACAATATTATAAATGAAATTAAACGTATACCGTACTTTAATTCATTATAAATAATAATTGTTTAACATCCTTTATCCAAATACTAAATAGATCAATGCATGATAATTCTTAGTTAATGAATTTTGCCTCAAGTCATGATAATCATACTTATTGACAAGGCATAATTTCAATTAACTTTGATCTATAGGAATTTTGAGAATACTTATTTCAAGAATTCAATAAGTGAATTTCTTGTATATTTTTACACATATCTTGATATTGTCATATCATTCCATAAGGTGCGTGATAACCTGAATCACCCTTTTATGACAATCATCTTTAAAAACTTTAAAGTTTTAAAGTATTCTTCATTCTTTAATGTATAATGCAACTATGCTCTTAGTTGAGCATAACTAGTCAACATGGTCATCATCAAGGATACCATGACTAGAATTGAGTGTCATCTCAATTATACCAGCATCATTGTGTACAACAATATGCTCTTTAAACATCCGTAAACTTTGAACAGTTATAGTGTAATGTTGGTGCCTACCAAAACTCAAGTTTGTTGGCAATGACAATTATGAAACAATTGTCATATAATCATCCATAGAATCTAGGAGCATCTCCAGACTGTGGAATGTGATTCTAAATCCAAACATATTCCTTTTAAAATATTTATTACACTAACAACTTTCAATGTTGTCAAATCATCTTGTAATCAAGCATGACATAACAATCTTACAACATGATATACATGATGAATCTTTAAGTTAGACTTTAAGATCTCATTATATATCCATCATGTTCTATTAGATTCATTTATTTACCGCATATGTTTATAGTAACAAACATATATTCCAAGGTTGTATGTCTTATTTCCAAATCTTACAAACAAAGTTTCATTCCCAATTAAAACTTAATTTAGGTGGAATGTAGTTGCCCATACAACATATAAGATTTAAAAAATAATACTCCCACTAGCTTTCAGGAATACTTATGAGCTATCTTATTTTAATTATTAAATCAAACATGGATTTAATATTAAACATAAGAAACATCTCTTAGATGCTTGCATATATCCATTCATGGATTCTTGCAGTTTGCACATATCCAATGATTGAATTCATAAAACTTCTTTGTGTTACTCATCGTCCTCGCAAAAGTAATTCCATAACAAAGAGTTATGACATTCATTGTCAAAATTTCATATCAATGAAACTAAGTATGACAATTATAATCTTTATACTTCTATTTAATGTATCTAGGAAAGAATATTTAATCATAGTTAATTGCTTAAGTATGATTAATATTATTGTCACTAGACATGCATTAAATATGTGTACAATATTGTCCATATGATTTCTACACAAAAATTTAAACCACTAGGGTTTTCATCCTTTGATGCAAATCATCTTCATTAAGATAAACCAAGTATCTAAAGTTGATTATCTTTATGGACAGCATCTCTACATTCATAGTATGATTGATTTACCACAATTCAACATTTGGTAAATTCATCATTATGATTAACATGCTTACCATGATCCTGTAACTCATATTCCTCAGCATATTAAATATCTGAGATGTCCTTACGGATCTATGAATGACAATTCCATCATATTAAGGTCTATCATTTACATGTTTAGCCTCATCATGATATTTGCTAGTGTATTTTAGAATATTATGTATTTTGTAATTTAATCTTTCAAGATCTAAATAAAACTCCCACTTGCCTTTTAAAATTTAAAGATTACCTTTAAATAGTTTAGCAAGTAGAGCAACAATACATTGTTCTCTTTTGGGATATTACAAAAACATTGACAGTTCCTAACATTAGTTTGTTACAACTCACTCTATAAGTAGTTTAACAAATTCAGAACTTTATTTATAAGACTTAATGTGATTCATCACATTTCATAAACAAATGGTGTCTTATCAATCTTCTAGGTTGGAGTCTTATTGAGTATATTCAATCTATACTCAATCTACTAACCTTGATAACTTTTGGAAGAAACTATAGTTATCTTGAATCAAACATGCCAATAGATTTTGATTCTTTTAACTGAACATACCATAAAACTATGGTATTTCATTAGAATTAATATTGTAAGATAATCTAACAATATTTAAGATAACCATCTACTCTTTGGCTTACCTATTTACCAACAAAGTAAAACTTAATGGTACAATAGAATTACCAAGTCAATTGCATACATTATAACTCAAGTATTTTTGACCAAATCAAAAGACATATCAGTTATAATCCCACTATACGTTATAAGTCATTGATCAACTCATTGACTTCATGCATATGTCATAAAACATTGCAAGTTAACGTCTTACTTTATATTGTAAGTCTTGTATTAAAAGACTTCATGTTTGTGACTTTACAAAATCATAAACATTTATAATTAAAGTAATTATGAACACCACCTCAGGTTTCAATTAATATTTCAAGTTAATATTTACTACATATACTTAAGTCATTCAACGAATACTTAAATTCAAAGTAGTATTAGATTACTTCATTTAATTATGTCATTCCATGAAATGTTCAACGTAAGAAACTGCAAAATCATCCATGCTCGTTCTCACGACACGTGGATATTTTACCTTGGGCTATAATCTAGTTCACGTTCTCACGTAACATAAATTGTAACTACAAGTTTTTCTTAAATATTGAATGACATAAATATTGAAAATAAAGTAGTCTTTGTTATCATCTTGACACATGTTCTTAATAAGGCAATCATACATATTTAAATGTATAATTCCTATTGGAACGTTACTCTCTTACCTTGCAGTCAAGAGAATCATATTTATATGTGTTGTACCTTGCACACAATAAAGATTTCTCCCACTTGTGCATGGAACAACATCATGTAGCAGATAAAAAACACGATACACGTTCGTTTATTTGATTAATATGATTTGTGTCATAGATATAACAAGGAGATGTAGGACTATATTGATTAGTAAGGAAACGCACATGACAATCCTTGAAAACCATAAGTGCCTACAATTGGAAAGTAATTATCTTTGAAGATAATCTGGGTTACTACACAGGAAAAAAAGGCTTGTAGCTCCCACTGAATTAGAAATCATTATAAATAACTTCTTATTCAGTAATGCAACACAAATGCTCCCACTGAATCTGATAACATTGTAAGTGTTGCATAACCAGTGAAAACAACTTGCTTGCTTTTTACTTTCCTACACCTTTGAAGAACCATACGTAATCATTACTAAGGTACTAAAAGGTGTATTCTACTATGTGAATGATGGGTTATCCATCAATGTTATTAACTTGAAAAAATTGGGTATGCAATTTCTTCCTTAACAGGTCTACCATCCCCATACTGGTATGTAGCACCTTTAAAGGTTAAAGTAAACTAACTAGATAAATTAAGCTAGTTTTCCTTTTACCAATTTTCGCGGTAATTTGTCTAGCTTCTAATTTTGTAACTCATATACATGTTTTCCAGTTAACCAACATTCATGTTGTTACAAAGGATTCATTCACCAAATGAGGATAATGAAATCTTTGTGGAAAATAAGATGTGTAATTCATTGCTATGAGTTACATTAGAATTTAGACAATTCAAATGTTCCTATTATACCTTTCTCATTCATGAAAAGGAATAGGATTGAGTCTCATGCTTCTCCCATGGAAAAGAGACTTCGTTTGTCTTTTCGGTAAATTATTCTCGATCAAACATTTGTTTGAAAGCAGAATGGAGCAATTTACTGATCAAAGACTAAACTTTGTTTACGGTTAAATGTTGCAATTATACATTCAAAAGAATTACAAAATTCAATTTTAGTATTTTCGATAATTAACCTTTTTCAAGAAAATTAATTACCCATCGTTCATAAGCATATAACCATTTAATTTTCACTGAAAAACTAGGATCCAAATTGTCATAATCTCATCACATCAGTTGATCTGCTAGTAATGAACCTTATACAAAGTGGTAGAGCTTTTGCTCAATTGCCAATTTCAATTGCAATTCCTAGATTTATGGGATTTAAATATAGCCAATTTTAATTGCCATGTAAACATGTTTTATCCCATCTTATGCCTTGAGTTGCCAGTTCTCACTACAAAACTCAATTAAGTTGTCCAACTTAAGAAACTGCAAAATCGTCCATGCCCGTTCTCACGACACGTGGACATTTTACCCTTTGATTACTATCTAAGTCACGATCTCACGCAAATAAAAGGTAATCTTAGGTGTTTCCGTTTCGTTGGATGGCATATAACTTAAATTAAAGGGTAATGATTTTGATGTTAAATCAAATATGTACAAAGATATCATGCATTCATCTTCGTAACATAGGTTTTATTAAAACATTTATATCTTGTTTTAATGTTTAAGTTTTTCATCATCAAACTTTAATTGAGGTATTGGTTTCACCAATCAAGGAATTTAGTGTTAATTATCATCCATTATACCGTACTTTTGCATAAGTGTAAACACTTAGTGTTTCGGATAATTACCACCTAAGTGGCGCATGGAATCAACACTAATTCGCCCTTAAGATGAGCTTGCACATTTAATGGCTTACTAAGTAGCTCCATTCGAACTTACAGGGGGCAGAGGACCAGGTACGCGCTAAAGCACAACCTTAGACATCCTTTCAGTGTGACTGTGCGCACTTCTTTAAACCCCTTTTATTAGTTCATTCTCATGGGTGAGCCGTTCAGTCATTTGTACCAAAGTCATCATCAATTAAACGATTATGATTACTATTCTTAAAAATACATGTTTCACCATTGTTTAGGTCAGTTTATTTTTCTTGTAAAAATACCCTTGTTACAAAACACAAACAAGCAAGTATTTATAAAAATAAACAAATAAACAATGAATGCATAACAAATAAAAGTCATGCATATCAAATAGCCACATGCAAACGGTTTTGATAAATCTTATTAATAACCAATTCTAGATCTGTCAATATGCATATATTTAATTAAGACTTCCACCCGTTTTCATCTATGTACAAGGTGAACCACATGCATCGATTCATCGATTGCGTAAGTCAAAACTAAATATATACCACATAGCACATAATTGATTAAATTAATAATTATTGAGGTCTTCCCCAATTTAAGATCTATCATAATTTAATGTATATCACTTAAAACATGAAAGACATACAATAAAAAGCAGATCCATGATAAAACATGCAGATAATTATCATGGATATAAATTACACTTAACAATTAATGCAATTAAACAGAGTTACGCATATACACATAAAGTTGCATGCATCTTAGGGTTTCTAATCCAATTAAAACAATAGTTTACAAAACCCTAATTAGGGCACCAAAATAAACGCCCCCCCTCAAAATTAGGGTTTAGGTTTTGCAAACCCTAGATCTAAGCATACAAATAATAACACATTCATGTTTATTTTAATTATGTGTTTCAGTAATTAATTACTTGTTATACAAGGCTCGTGATGCCACTGTTGAGTTTATGAAATATAAAATATAATAAAACATAAAGACATCAAGAGTACACAGCGGAAGACTTAAGATCATAACAAATAAATTAATTAACTGAAAGTATGCGTAACGTACCTCTTGCGAATATCAAATCCCTCGAGCAAAACAAAACAACCCTCGAGCAAAGCAAAGCAAAGAAGTACTTATTGGTGTAAGAATAATGTCTTACAACCACGTTCTTGTACACACGAATTAACCAAACGAATCAAGCGATTGCTAGATCTAACACAAGTCCTCGTTTAAGAAAAACGAAACCAAACTCCCTTACTTTGGGGTGTTCGGCCGAATGTAGGACAAGAGAGAGGAGAGGAGAGATCTAGGGTTAATTCAATGCACAAGTGTATGAAACCATAGAACCTAACCCTCCTTATATACTAGTAGGTAAACTTAGGGAACAAGTTAGGGATTAGGCCTTGGAAAGCCCCATATGGCCGGCCATGTAGAAAGCCCAAAGCCAAACCCATAACTTTTCCAAGTTTTCCATTTCTAGTCCTTCTCTTTTCCATTTAACGGTCGTTAGTCATTTTTCCGTTAAATACTTAACGATCGTTAACCGGACTTAATGTCTAATAATTAATCGTAAACATAAACATTAATTATTAACTTTAATTCTCATTCGCTAATGTGTGCAATCCCGTGGTCACGAGTTCGAATTCGGACATTCACATGTTTGTAAATATATACATTTCCAACAGTATCAAACAAAAAGAACACATGATTCTCATTTTTCGACTCCGAAAACTCCAATTTTCCATCCCATCCACTTTTTTCGACCACTTCCTTGTACAGAAAACCACGATCCCTAAATGAACCATATTCAGTGACAGAAACAAAGATCCTGGTGCAGCCCAAAGCCGAGAGATTCGGGTCCTTTCCGGGGTTAAACAACGGGTCATCTAGCCCACTCTCTGATGGATTCGCAAACAACCAAAACTCATGAGTAAAACCAATAAGTTCCTTATTCTTTCCGCATTCCAATCCAATGGGGTCGTTTCCTCCAAAATAGGGGTTGAGTAGAATAAGACCTTTTAAATTTAGTTCATTAATCCAATAGGTATTGGATACTCCGGAGCCAGCTTGTAGTCAATAGCAACAATGACTACATCTGACTCCGCAGTTAGAAGGTTTAATGTCGGCACCACCATCTTCGACTCTACGAGTAGTCTCCATCTAAACGATCGACAAGCGAATGCGCGAAGACAAAACAGACAAAATCAAATGTGGAAGGAGGATCAAATCAGCGGAGACAAAAGAGTATCGAAATCAAATTTGAACGAAAAGTGAAAACAATCAGAAAAGATCAAAACAAACGGAAGCCTAATGTCTACCCAAGTCCTCACAGGTCAATCCTAATATCAACAAGACGAAACCTTATCTCTGATACCATAATTGTAACACCCCAACCCGACAAGGGTCCGAATGTCACATTACGGAGTCATATCAGAACATAATTAAATTGCACGCGGAAGTCTTGAATAAAATAAAGGAAAATAAAGTCATATAAACAAAGGACTCTCAAAGGTCCAAAACATGCAACTCAACTAAAATAATAATTTCAAAGCTTAAACGAAAATAAAGACTGAGTAAAAGATAATCCAAAAGAAAGGGTCGCTAAAGGGTAGGTCTTCTACTCATACTCTCTTCACTCTAATCCCAGCTCCCGCTAAAACCTGCCGCAGGGAAAAGAAAAATGCGGCTGAGCTTACAAAGCCCAGTGAACAGATATAAACAAACGAAAACCAATTACAATAAAGATATAAACAAATCAAAGTAAACTGAGAAACAAAAGTCATAAAGAAGGAATGAAATGAGTATATGAGGAGCCTGCAGAATGCAATATTAACAGAAATAGAGAAGGTATAGAATTAAAAGGAGACCAGAGCAAAGCAGCGCATCAGCGAACATATATAGGCACACATAAAATAATCAAACATACATATACCAGACATAAACGAATAGGAATTGATAAAAAGTATTATAAGCAAAACAAGTAACCAAACAGTGAACAATCATATCAGTCAGCGGATCAACTAAACATAAATATGGCAAAACAAATAAACCAGATAATCATGATAGATATAAGCTAAGCTGAATTTCATAAGCAGGCGAAAGCAACTAAATTAAATGTTAGATAATCTACAGTTAATAAACAGAACAAGTATCATAACCAACGGAAATACTAACAGCAGTATAAGCATGCCAGTCACATGTATCAGGTAGGAATACCAAACGAACATCATAATTGAATGAATTAACTGAACAAGAATATAGCATGGCAACGAAACAAGTCAACTAAACAGGTAACATAAGTTGAATAAAATTCCATCATTAACGGTAGCATGAACAGAAACATAAGCACGTCAGATCAACAAGTTAGGTCAACATCAATTACGACGCCAAACTAATATCATAAGCAACGTAAAAATACCAACCAGAAGTACAAGAATGGTAGTCACAATAGCAAAATAGGAATACTAAATGATAATCATAGCCCACGGAAATAACTAAACGAAAGTATAACATGGTAACGGATGAGTCAAATAATTTCATACTGGCATGGCAAACGGGTAAATCAATTAGTCACATAATAGCATGGTAAACAGGTAGTCACATAAATCATATAATATCAGGGTAAACGGATGAAGTGGTAATCTGAAGTATAAGCTTGGTAGTCAACCAAAATGGAATGAGAGTATGGCAAATCAAATGAACTGAGTATAGTATGGTAGTCGGATGAAACACATAAGGATACTGAATGAATGAGTAATCAAACGGAAACTAAAAATGAGAAATACAGGATATGGTGTTTTGTGGAATAACATAAGGTACAATATGGGTGTATCAAAAGTGTAAGGGTTGTCAGAAATCTACCACGAGCCTGAAACGAAACATATCATAACATAAGTAACCAATAGAGTAGCTAACTCCTGAAATTTGAAGGACGTGTATTGCACACAACATCAATCACCGAAATAAATTAATCATGTCATATCATATCATATACGAAAAAAATCTAGGATGCATCCATACGCCCCTGCAAAGATGTTAGTGGCCAAACATATATAATAATCTTCAGCTCATAATATATATAACGAAAAAGGGATGGGATGGTTCATCACTCGACCACCCTGGAGTCACGCCATTGGTGCATCAATGACATGGCCATGTTACCTTCATGGCTAGGAAAATGGCTCGGATATTAAACTGAATGGTAAAAAGGCAAGGTCAAAGTTTGGTAAATGTCTAAGTCATCAGAATAGTATAATCAAAGGTTCATAATTAAAGGTTCATAGCAAAGGTTCATAGTAAAGGCTCAATTCAAAGGTTCACATAAAATAGTTCAAGGTTCATAATCAAGATAGTTAAAGATCAAAAGATGTGTTAGAGATCATGAGAAACCTTAAGAGAAAGGTCAGAATATTTGTACCTTAACGCTAATGAAAGGAAAGCAAATGAATGAATGAACACAAGGAAATAACGCCACGTCTTCTTCAATGAATCTACACGGATCACGTTTCGTATATCATTTATATATTCATATCGTAAGTTATTCTTAGATTTATTGGCCATATACTTATTGTTATGCTTGTATTTCATATTAGGTTTTAAACCTCAATTCTGAACGAGTATTAGACAAATTTTCACGACTATCAAATGAACTCAAATAAAATTAGGAAAATTCCCAGGTGTTCTTTTATTAGTTATGTTACATCATGAATTTTTGGGGATTTTATTACATAGCCTAAGTATGCATAGGAAAATCATCCTTCCAGACATGTCCAGAAAATACCCAGAAACAGAGACTCCAAAAGTTTGAACATGACACACCAATGTAAACAACTCTAAAACTTCAACCAAAATTCTCAGGGGTCACACACATCCTAAATATCAAGACTGGAAAAGCATAGGTCAAAACCCTGAATAGTTTATCCATGAAAAATCAATTACCACAACACAATTTTTAACTCAGCTTATCCAGATTTGACACCTTAACTTGTAAAATATAAAAGTCACACTTCCAAGTCTCCAAATGCTACAAATCTTACATATTCAGAAAGTACACAGAAAATAATTACATTTAGAATTAAGAATCATGCAAAAACATGTAGGCATCATCAAAATACACCTGTAGGAATATGACCTAAAATCTGGACAGCCTAACATACAAAATGTCCCACATAGCAAACAAGTCCATAATCATCATTCTACCAAACCATATTCCACCAAACTTCACATAACTCATATTTGGGTCATAATAACATCCAAACATTAGTAGTTATAGCAATTCACTCAAAGGATCACAAGAATGATCATTCAAGGCAAAGCAACATCACAATTACATGAAATTTGATAACTACAAGCCCTAATCATAACACCCTTATAATCATTTAACACCATTTCATATAAACATGTAAACAAGAATATTAATACCATTTTCATGCTTTCAACAATGTTATCAACTTCATCATGTTTCATCTTCATCAAGTCATATGTTTTCAAGGCATTTATAAGACAAAAACATGCATGAAATCAATCACATAAAGTCATAGATCGGTACATGTTAATAATCTCATGTAAAACTTGTTGAACATGCATGGTATCATCATCTCATTCCCTAATCATGCTTAATAAACTCATATTACATAGCATTCAATCACACATATACCAAACACGTACTTAATTACATGAAATCACCAAAAACCTTAGCTTCAAGTAAAAATCCGGTTTTAGCATAATCTAACCCTCACTTTACGAATTTCAATCCATATCAAGACTTCAATTCAGAGGCTATAATAATTTACACAAGTAACTATATGTATTGTGAGCATACATGAATTTTCCTATAATTATTACCAAGTACAAACACCATTTCAAAAATCATTTATCTAAACATGTCCAGAAAATGAACTGCACAAACACCCTGAAAGTTTACGTGTAATAGGCATATCAAAACAATTCATAAAAATTAAAGAAAATTCCTGAAGGTCACACATATCTTAAAAATCACTCCTGTAGAAGGGAATGTCATAAATCCTTTAGATTTTACATGAAAAATCGTGGAACCGGGTTGAATTTAAGGTCTCAAAACTCAGCTTTAACACATGATCCCATAAAATTTAAAAACATGACCAATACAACTCCAATTCACATCAAACCAATTAGAAAACTTAATTAAAACATTAAACTAAGTTTTCATGCAAAAACCCAAGAAAAAACCCTTATGGAACTCGAGCTATAACGCACACATCTTCAGCTTACAAAGTTGTCCCAAACCAAGACCCACCCAAACAAAACCCTAAACGATTTTTTTACCCCATTTAACCCTAATTCGATTTTTGCATAGTATTTGAGGGTTCCAAAAACATCTTTTAATCATCCTTTTTATACCTAATCATGTTACCATTGTTTCAATTCCGGTTTTCATGTTATTACACATATATTATTCGAATTAAAAAGATAATGAACAAGGGTTTAGGGATACCACAAGAACACCGAAAACAATGGATGAAGAACACCCGAATATCACCAATCAAACAACGAATTCACCTTCTTGATCTTCTAATCCAAATGCTAACTAGAATTAGGGTTTAGCTGAAATCAATTTTGGGAGAAAAAAAGAAGATGCCTTTTTTTTTCTTTTTTTCTTTTTTTTCCCTGTATTCGGTTTAGGGGGAATGAAGAGAAAACGTGTAATATTTTAGGTAATGGGTATTAATTGGTATTAAGTTGGGCTTAATAGGTTTTAAATATTGTAGACATTTTCTTAGTTCTTTTCTTTTTTCTTCTTTTTTCTTAAACGCTTTCTTATTTTTTTCTTAAATCATTAATGTACTAGGAATAAAATTCTAATTGGTTGTCAAATTCGGGTTTTAAAAATGAGGGTTTTACACTGATTCAAGATCTCCAATATTGTGTACATAATATGCTACTATTAGATACTTTCTTATAAATATATAGTTCTTGAATATGTTTCAATCAGTACCTTTCAAGTTGCACTAGTAATCAACTTTTAGGAAAGCTAATAAACATGACGATATCTTGTTCATATTCCCTTTCGTCGTCTCATGATCCATATCACAAGGAGACGGTTTAGGAGCAATGGCAATGAGTTGCTCACCACAGTTTCCCATATTCGAACCCTTCATTCGACCCACAGACTCATCAAAAGTGGAATGAGTCACAAGTTGACTCCACCGAGGACCTGAACCACATGATAATGAACCCGCGTGATTCGAACTAATCCCGTCACCATTTTCCTTATAGTACACAGAATTCATCCTTATGAAAAAGTGTGCACAACTACATGAGTTACTTGCACTATATTAAAATCTTGATATGATAAAAGATAGCAAGATCATGATTCTTGATATGATAAAAAAGATACAGTTATAGAAATCCAAAGGAGTATATTCAGTACCATAATACCAGACTTAGTTAAATAAACCCAAACACTCATTTGCAGCAGAAGCAATAACTAAAAAGTAATAACTGAAAAATAGAAAAGTGATTTTTGGGTCTTATAGGGTTGACCCAATAACGCGATAGCATTATTTTTTTAACCCTAACCCGACCCGATAGCACTATCGGGTTATCGGGTTCAGGTCATGATAAGGATTTAAAACGCATGTTTTAAGGGGGTCATTTAAGCCCTAAATCGACATATTTTATATCCGTTACTGCTTAAGATCGTTCTTTTTCACTTTTTAGGTCTTTTGGAAGCAAAATGCTGGAATGAAGCATATTTGGACGAAAAGGAGCGAAAACATGATGAAAATGGCAAAGTCAAGATCAAAGGCTCTCAGCAGAACCTGACGGCGTCCCAACCAAAGGGCGACGCCGTCCCCCTATACAAGTTTTGGTCAAAAGTTTTTGGAGGAATATATGCAAATTTCTCGTGTCGATAAACCAAAAGCTGCTAAGCTCTAACAACCTGTCTCTCCTTAACGTGTCGATAAACCAAACTCGCTCTTTGATTACTTTTCATATCAAACAACTAGCCTTAAACAAGCTCTCAAGACTTAATTTTTGATAGCATTATGCCTTAGAGAAACTACCAATTCTAATTGATAAACGCATAAGCTCGGTTCATCTAAACTAGATTACACATTCTCTTAACAATAATTGAAAACTTGACCATAATCAACATTGCTAATCGCTACAAGTATTAGAACATTAAAGGAATTACGGAATTCAATTTCAAAATAGCAAAGTAGTATCTCAACAATTGAATAACAAAACTGGAATTCAAACTTATGAAGATAACAAAATTCAAACTGAGAATTTTCAAATACTCCTAAGTACTGAATCAAGCAAATTAACAGGTCTCAAAACCTAATTGGATTCATAATCCAAGAAAATCCTTTAACTAGAAAGTAAAATAAATTAGCTACTCATGACAAGAGGAAGAAATCACAACTATGGATGATGAGCCCCTCATCTTTGATCTTCACTTGATTTTTTTCTGTTGGTGTTTTTGCTGAGAGTATTTGTGTGACCGTCCATTTCTCAACTGCCACACCTGGTATGTTTGTAGTCCATCTCTCCACTTTAGTTAACTGATCCCATGATGTCCAAGATGCCCTGAAGAACCGTTCCCCTGGTTCCAACTAATAAGGTTGATAAGATACCATACGAAGTATGGCATAGGCAAGCCCCTAAGCTGTCTTACTTAAAAGTATGGGGTTGTGAGGCACTTGTTAAGCATGATACACTTACCAAACTTGACAAACGTGAACCCAAAACTGTTAAGTGTATCTTTGTAGGATACCCTAAGGAAACTGTGGGATATTCTTTCTATCTTCCATCAAAAAACAAAATAATTGTTGCTCGAAATGATGTGTTCTTTGAGTGCAATCTCATGGATCAAGAAGCAAGTGGGAGTTTAGAAGACCTTGAAATAACTCAAGATAAAGATACAAATCCTTCTTTAGATACTAGCATTCATCATGATGAGAATGATCAAGAAATTGAAGAACCTCAAAGTTATATTGTTCCAATTCGTAAGTCCACAAGGACATGCCGTGCTCTTGGCCGTATGTGTTTATACATTGACGCTGAGGAACATGAGTTAGGGGATGTTGGTGAACCCAATAACTATAAAGCTGCATTGCTGGATCGTGAATCCAAGAAATGGCTTGATGCGATGAATGTGGAAATGCAATCCATGAAAGACAATGACGTCTGGGTTTTAGTTGAGCTTCCTCCTAACTGCAAGAGAGTTGGTAGCAAATGGCTTTCCAAGAAGAAAACCAACATGGATGGTAAGGTATACACCTTTAAAGCTCGTCTTGTAGCAAATGGCTTCACTCAAACCTACGGGATTGATTATAAAGAAACCTTTTCTCCTGTAGCAGACATTAGAGCTATAAGGATTCTCATAGCCATAACGGCGTTCTATGACTTTGAGATATGGCAAATGGATGTCAAAACTGCCTTCCTCAATGGACATCTTTACGAAGAGGTCTATATGGAGCAACCTGAGAGTTTTGTTGATCCTAAATATCCTAACCGTGTATGCAAGCTCAAGCGTTCCATTTATGGACTTAAGCAAGCATCTAGGCGATGGAATAAGCATTTTGATGATGAGATTAAGAAATTTGAATTTTCTCAAAATCAAGATGAGCCATGTGTATATCAAAAAGCTAGTGGGAGTTTTGTCATTTTCCTAATTCTACATGTTGATGACGTATTGCTTATGGGAAACAACATTCCAATGTTACAAGATGTAAAATCCTATCTTGGAAGATGTTTTGCCATGAAAGATTTAGGAGAAGCTACAAGTATTCTTGGAATCAAGATCTATCGAGACAGATCTAAACGATTGATTGTTTTATGTCAAAGTGCTTACATTGAGAAAATCTTAAAGAGATTTAGTATGGAGAATTCCAAACGTGGAGCTATCCCAATGCAAGAAGAGCCTAAGTTGAGTAAGTCACAAGGTGTTGAGACACCTACTGTGAAAGTGCGCATACAAAGAGTTCCTTATGCTTCGGCTATAGGATCTATTATGTATGCTGTGAGATGTACTCGTCCTGATGTTGCGTTCGATCAGAATGTGACAAGCCGATTTCAACAGAATCCAGGTGAACTTCACTGGACTGCTGTTAAGAATATTATAAGTATTTACGCAATACTAAGGATATGTTTCTGGTTTATGGAGGAGAGAAGGAACAAGAGCTAAGGGTTTATTGCTACACTGATGCTGGATATATGACAGATGCTGATGACTTAAAATCTTAGCTTGGATATGTATTTGTTCTTAATGGAGGTGATGTTGACCGGAAAAGCACAAAGCAAAGTATTTTTGCTACTTCATCTACAGAAGCTGGGTTGAACATTGTTACCACAATTGAAGAACCCATAAATACTGGAGCCATTACTATAGCTAATGAAAGCGGAATCACTAAAGGTGCAAGATATTATCGCGCTAAAGTTCATTATCTTCGAGATACCATCGAAATGGGTGATGTGAAGATATCAAATGTTCACACAGATGACAACCTAGCAGATCCATTTATGAAAGCTTTAGCATATCCTAAGCATTCTAAATTGACTAGAGGTATAGGTTTAATACCTGCTAGTAGTCTCATGTAAATGTGTGTGTTAATTAGTATTTGGATAATTTGGAATTGTAAGACAATTATTACTTTCTGATAAATAAAGATACGAGGTATTTGTTATTTTATTCATATAATCTGTTATTCTATATTTGCATGTTTAATCCATGAAATAATTTATCATTCTAAATATGTACATTGTCGGTTAACAATATGGGAATATTGTTATGTAAGGCAAATGTGAGTGTTGGTTATATTCTAAAGAGAATTTGGATTGTTCCCGCCAAACTCATATGTATTCACTATAGATGCATATTGGATACCCCAACTTTCAAACATTTACTTTTGGATCCTTGTCATAAGTAAAATATTGAAAATGGTTTGTTAATTTTGTCCTTAAGCTTGAGATACAAGCAAGTTCTGTTATGTGTGGATATCATTTTTTGTTAGTATACGCAAAACGCTATCTGAATAAGGTAGTTATAAAGGCTATATTTCGGAGTGACGTGAAGCAGCATCTACAACAATTGTAGTCAATAAAGGATTTGTTACTCCACTTGATATGTGCAGAAAGATACCATGGCGCATCTCCAGATTTAATCAGATAATTGTTTGGCCAAACCCAAAGTGTAATGCAAGATGTTTCTTGATTGCATTTGGTATATTTGAATTAAAATCAATAACGAGATTCTAAATGGTTAAACTATATGGAATGAGTTCGGATCCACATCCATGGTTTAATGATATCTATAACAAAGGATGAGTAAAGCAAGACAGTGAATGACCATGCTATTGAGAAATTTTATGAAACTATTATCTCAGACACTTTTAGTTAAAAAGCGAGTGAGAGCGTTGCTAGGCGTTTCCGTCGTTAGTTTTGTGTGCATTCGACACTCCAAATCCCAAGTGAGAGCTGTTGGTTTGTGGGAGTTAAAACCACACGTAAACGACTAGAAGTGTGTGATCCTATGAGGGCACACACGTTAAACACAAGAGTACGTGTCGAACGTTATAATTACTTGAATACATTGACCCGTTTATGCATGCATGTTACCCGGTCATATAAACGACCCATGGACTTGATCCACTTACATCTTTGATCGGTTTAGAAGTGCCTTGGGCCCAGTCTTTCTAAACGATCGGGCAAGGGGGTGTTTGGGTTTGTTGCTTGTTGACCAAGACTAGAGCCCATGTTTGGGTCGGTCTCGTGAGCTATATAAACAAACACACCCATGCTTCATAACATACGATTTGCATATCCCTAAACTCAAAGAATCTGATCCATCTCACTTGTTTCTTTATTGATCGGTTTGTATACAAAACCGATTAGGTTTTGTTCTTCGTTTTGTTCAATATATAACTTGCATCGATTCATTGATCCAAGCAGTTTAGGTTTCGTACAAAGTGGTGGTTTTTGTTTCCTGTTCCAAGTCGGACTAGATTGGTAGCAAAGGGTTTGTATTTCTGCTCGTGGCTAGATCTCGGACAGAACTAAGTGAAAGTTATCAGACATATTTTTCCGATATCGGGTAAAAAGGAAACTGGATCTTGGGCAGTTTTGGTTCCCGGGCAAGAAAGGAAGAAAGGTTCTTTGGGTTTTCTAGTTTGTGGTATTAAAGTAATCAAGTTGTTGATTGGGTTAAACGTTCTCGACTAGCGTTTATTCGAACGTACTTGGTTTAAGTGTTTGTGTGTGATACTCGTAGAGGTATCTATTTTAGATATTTGATTTCCTTGTTTTTTTTGTTCGTTGATAGCGTGTAGTTGACATCGAGGGTTAGTTTTCTATTTACCTTTTATTTATTATTGTTTATTAAATATGTGTTTACCTAATTGATTTAACTAGATCCAATTCCGCTGCGTACTTGTTTGCGTTACTTGGCTAACTAAGTTCTAAAATCCCAACAGATTACTCTTACGTGCCAATTATACAGTTTTAAACATAATTTACTTATTGTTACATGTCAATTCGAGATATCGGTCATGAAAAATGGTGAGATCACAACGTATGATGACTTGGCAATAACATATATATACGTAAATAACACATAAGAAATCTATATTGCTTTTCTCCATCTCTTTAACAAAACTTTCACACACAAAATCTCATTCTGCCAAACACATTTTTGCCTTTCTCATTGAATTCTTAAACCTTCGTATAGTTGAAGAATTTACTTCAGGATTATTTTAGGTATTGTGGCATTGGATTTGTTGTTTGGTGTTGGTTTTTGAGGATCGACGTGTGGTTTATTTAGGTTATGCTATAATTTTAAGGTTGTGGATTTTGGTTCTCTTAGTATTCAGATTTCTTCTTAAAGCATTTTGTATGTGCTTTTTGAGAAATATCATATGTTTTTTTTGGGTAAAGGGGAGTAATCCTGCACCCTGGTAAATATATTAACCAAAAATGTTTAAGTACAATGGATATGAGTGAAATCCCATATCTCAGCCCGTTACATAGGCATAAAGCTTACATAACAAGATACTACCTATTTTCTAAACAAGAAAACAAACCACTACTCAAATGATAACATAGGATATAACGAAAGAAAATTACTTCCTAGGTCCTTGAAGCTTGGTGTCATACATGGCATTAAAGGCATCCAAATTCCCTGGAAGATCAGAAACCTGCTTCGGATAGTCATCGTAGTCATAGTCATCATACTCATCTTCAAACTCTTGGCCACCACCGAATAGATTAGCAGACTCATCAAATGGGTTAGCAACCACCTCATCTTCAGAATCAGACACCACGATCTCTCCCACTTTAGAAAAAGGGTTAACTCTCTTAGTAGAAGAGGCGGGCGGAATACAAGAATCACTAGTTTTAGGAGCCACACCCGATTCCATCTCTTTCAAATCACTCACAAGGGGTTCTTGTGATGTAGTACCTGTCTTAGTAGACTTATCTTCATTAACTTTCATTGTACGACCAGAATCCACATCCTTGTTGGTGTCATTTGAAGGAATACCAAAAGCATCCGTATATTCCATATTAAGAGCATCAAACTGATTAGATGTAGAGATCTTTGTTCCACTCGAACTAGCCACATCAGAAGCATTCTTCTTAGAGCATCTACAATGGTAAAGCTTTACACATGACTTTTAACTATTTGAAAAAGCTATTTGAGCCATTTGAACCATTGAGCTAAAGACTTGAAAAAGACTTTTTGCAAAATGACTTGTAGAACCTCAAGTCTTTGACAAAAAAAGCAACAAGCTATTAGCATTAAGTGGGTTGTGCATTAATTATGCAAGAAATCATTAAATCCATCAAGTCTTCAAAGACTTGATGCATTGTAGATGCTATTAGTGACTTCCACTTTTTTAGGTTCAGGAGGAACTAGCCACATCAGAAATATCATATGTTCTTGTCTTTTGCAATTTAAGTCGAAAACAGTTGGGTTATTCAAAAAAAAAAAAAACAATGATGTTATTGACAACTATAATCAATTAATAAGTTATATATGGTAGTTATTAAAGTTCAAATATAGCATTAGTGAAACTGATACAATAATATTTAGAAGAAAAAATGAATGCTGCACATGTCACTGCTCTACAAATTGCAAATAACAAGAATAGCCATAGTAGAAAGAAAAAAAATGAATGTAAAGTACACGAAACACTTAATGAGTGTAAGTATAGTACCCAATTTATACTGAAACATAGTAGGATACTTAAAATTGGAAAAAGGACAAAAGTATAGAACTAATAGCAGTAGTTATCCCAAAAGAAAATGAAAAAAAAAGAAAAAAAAGGCTAACACTCGCTATAGGCATGGCGTTTGACTTATGGTGCCGCTATAACACAGACGACAGTGCCGTATAAAGCAACCAAAACACCTTGACACCGTACGCTCTTATTGTCTGAAAGGACTTTCCCGCCAAACATCACTCATGCAAAACATATGCTTAATTTGCTAACAACCTCACGCACTTAACACATAGACACTAAATGACATATGATGCTGGATGTAATCGCTCTCCTTCATGCGTGAAGAGGATATGACCTTGATTGGTCCTTTCTACACCTAGGAAACCACCATGTGTGGTTGTGCATGCTTTCATACAACCTAGTGGTGTAGACCACAAAATGAGGAGAGAGATATTAGGGTGATTTATTGAAAGTGATAGATGAGTTAACCAATTTACGGGAGTAAATGTGATGAAAACATGGTGAGAAAAGATAAAGATATGGCGCTCATGTTGAAGTGGTCAAATCACCACCGCTACAAACCAGAATAGCCATGGACTTATAGTAGAAAGAAAAGAAAAATGAAAGCAAAGTACATGAAGGAATGTAAGTATAGTACTCAATTTATACTCAAACATAGCAACGTACTTAGAATGAGAAAATGGGAAAAAGTATAGAACTAGTAGAGTGGGTTTTCCCAAAAGAAAATGAGAGAAAAAGCAAAAAAAAATAGGCTAACACTCACCATAGCCATGTCGTTTGGCCTATGGCGTCGCTATAACGCAGACGACAATGCCTTATTGCGCGGCCATAACTAATCGGCACCGTATACTCTTATTATCTTAAGGGACTTATCCGCCAAACATCACTCATGCACAACATATGGTTAATTTGCTAACAAATACATAGAAATTAAATGACATAAAATGTTGGATTTAATCGCGCTCCTTCACACGTGGAGAGGATGTGGCCTTGATTGGTCCTTTCTTCACCCAAGAAACCACCACGTGTAGTTGTGTTCAGCTTTTGCACAACCTTGTGATCACAAAATGAGGAGAAAGAAAAAGGAACTATTAGGGTGATTTATTTAAAGTGGTTGATAAGTTAACCACTTTACTTTACCAGAGTAAATGTGATGAAAACATGACAATAAAAGATAATAATATAACGCTTACGGTGAAGTGGTCAAACCGCCACCGCTACATCTAGCCTAATAATTCGTTTGTTGCGCTTTTCTGCTCGCCTTTGCCATTTTAAGATCCACGTGTTCTAAAAACCGACTTTAACAAAACGAATATAGAAAGTAGTCTTGATTCAATAAGCTTAAAAAGAAATTAAAGAGTTGAACAATTTTAGATTTTCATTCTCTTTGGATGTGGTCTTTTGGGCGGCTTCTAATTATTCAAGTCTTCACTTTGAACCATAAACTGATTTTGGGGCCACCCCACATAAATAAGTCAATCTTTTTGATGGGGTCGTTGGTCGTTAGATTAGTAAATGCTTTTTCAGGGTCTGGGAATGGCGTGATACCAGAGACATATATATGTCGATACCAAACCATAAAATACTTTATTTTTATCGGTTTTACTGACTAATTAAAGAAATTAAAAATCTTATAAAAAACTAAATAAACATGTTACTCGGTTAAGCTCCCTAATCATAACACCTTAGGCTATGCACAGTGGTGACCTCGGTCACCATTGTCACATCAGGTTTCTCTCTCCGACGATCTGGCGACGACCTAGTTGTCACAATGGCGATCTAATTATTTTTTTAGTTGCCATAGTGTTATTTGGAGTTTAGTGTGTATGAAACTCGGTTGTTTGGACAAACTAGTTCGTGTGATATTCATCAAACTACCGCATGCAACCAAACTCCCACATTGTGAACGACCGACCACAACCTAGGTCGACCGACCCTCGTAACCGCCCCACTATGTGCAGCCTTATACTTTTCCGCATTTGTAGGATATCTTTCGAATTGAAATTTCAACTACGTACGTCACCAAAATCCTATCAATTATTGGTGAAGACTTTGAACATGGCGAGTATTCAAGAATGGGCAAGCTAGGGTAGACCACGTGAAAACGACTGTGTAACAAAAGAGAATAAATGCTAACTTTTGAAGATATTGAAGAAAGAACCTTCTATAATTTGATACGTTAAAATATCTCTTTGAAAACATTCGCTTAGGGAACAAAAAAGAAAAAACTCATATGTATGCTACGGATTGGACTCGAAATATTTTGTTATTTCTTAGATATACGAAGCTTTGAACATTAGTGTGTGTTTGGTGCGGTGCTTTTAAGAGCATTACAGTGATCGTTGAGCGTTGCGATTTTTAATGCTCGTTTGACAAGCATTTAGTAGCTTTATCTATTTTTTCGGAATGCTCATTTTCCAACACTTTATGAAGTACTCTCTCCGTCTCTAAATAAATGTCCAGTATTGACTTTTAAAGTATTTTTTTTTTTAAACTTTGACATTTAATTATTTTGTTTGTGTTATGCAATAATTGATGAAAATTATACTGATGAAAATACATTTAAAACTCAATTCATTCAAATATTTTGCATTAAATATTAAATAACACAAACAAAATTTCATTCAAATATTTTGCATTAAATATTAAATAACACAAACAAAATAATTTAAGGTAAAAGTTGAATAACAAAGACTTAAAAAGTCAATAGTAGACATTTATTTAAGGATGGAATGAGTAGCATTTTGGAGCGTTGAACATTTAAAAGTGTTTTACACATTATAATTACAACTAGAGGTACGTTATCAAGCATTTTTGTAAGAAAATACGGCTAATACTCACCGTTACAACTTACTTCCTGCTATTAAAAGTTTAAAACTAGCAAAATGTATAAGAAATTTGATTGTGATTCTTAGAACAAACTTATAAGAATCTGATATTGGGTTAACACAAATAATTAAAAAGGTGCTAATATAGCACGTCTCGATCTTTCTCTTTTATAGCTTAGAGTAACGACTTATAATAACATACAACAATAGTCTAGTATATTCAGAAGTATTTCAGTTTGTTACCTTTTCGTCATCATAAATATGCAATATACTACCAAAGGATTGCGTGAAAAAGCAAGCATTCCTTAGTGCACGTACACCACATGATTTCTTTCTTTCTTTCTTTCTTTTTTGTGTGGGTGGCATGTAAATGAAAGGGGTGATCATTTCGTATACGCCCTAAACATGAGAAGAAAACAAAAATATATATTCACTACTCAATCATTCCTTAATCATTCCATTTCTTTCTGAAGCTGTCAAATTTCATTTAGCAAAACTCAACCAACGTGTGCATAAATACACAAACAAGGACAAAAGTACACACAACAACACCAAGAAACAAAAGAAATTACGTGAATCATCACGACACTTACCAAAATAAGTTGGTATTAGATATATTTAATGAAAGAATCAAGACTATAAATGATCAACATACAATATTGTTTATCATGAATAATGCACTAACTAAATGAATATGTAAAACAAAATTTTTAAAACATGTTCATTCAGGAGATCGAACCCTTTCTGTGAGATGCATTTGTTCTTTATATTAAATTATTAAAGAACACCGTAATGTTTTCAACACTAGCAAGGGGCAAAACGAACACACGACGAAAATAATACAACAGTAAACAATAGCGATCGAGTACATAAGACGTACAATACTAAACAAAAATACAATTTATTTAGTACATTCATGTCACAAACACACAATATAACAACAATTTGTTCTGCAAGAACGGAAAATAAAACACAATTATTACAAAAGACTGTTTAATTTTGAGACCGATTGATGAACTTACTGACAGTTTCACGCAAGTTACGTGCATTGTCACAAGAAGTATCAAACAAAAAGAACACATGATTCTCATCTTTCGACTCCAAAAACTCCAATTTTCCATCCCATCCACTTTTTTCGACCAGTTCCTTGTAAAGAAAACCCCGGTCCCTAAATGAATCATATTCAGCGACAGAAACAAAGATCCTGGAGCAGCCCAAAGCCGAAAGATTCGGGTTCTTTCCAGGGTTAAACAACGGGTCATCTAGCCCACTCTCTGATGGATTCGCGAACAACCAAAACTCATCGGTATAACCTTTAAGCTCCTTATTATTTCCGCATTCCAATCCAATGGGGTCGTTTCCTCCAAAATAAGGGTTGAGAAGAATAAGACCTTCTAAATTTAGTTCATTAATAGGTTCTAGCCCTGCACGAATTGCCATGTTATGAGCAATATTCGCGCCGGCACTATCTCCAATAAAGAATACCTTCTCAAAATCACCATAATCATTTAACCACGCTTCGGGTCCACTGCCCTTAGAATGGGTAGCAACCCACTTTATTGCTTCCCAAGAGTCGTTATATCCAACAGGTATTGGATATTCCGGAGCCAGCCTGTAGTCAATAGCAACAATGACTACATCTGACTCCGCAGTTAGAAGGTTTAACGTAGGGTGATAAGTAGTAGACCCTGGGGAGTCGACTACAAACCCCCCACCATGATAATAAATCAATATAGGCAATCTACGGCCTGTTGTTGCATTTTTGGAAATATAAATTCTTGCACTGAGGTTGGTTTCGGGTGAGATGACAATGTCTTTGGAGTGGACTCCGGTTAAGGGATCGACACCCGATGGTAAGACAGTGGTCCCGACAAATCTTTCACAGCGACCATCTTCGTGTACTTTAAGAAAAAAACGAAGTTGGATGGGAAATATGTCGGATGTTGCTAACTTTCCTGGAGCAGAAGTAGAAGAAGGCATTTTTCTTTGTAATGTTTGTTGGAAAAGATTATGGATTTGGGGTGTATTTAAAAGCAATGGAGGAATGAGCATACATCACGTGAAAATGCTAGTTCACTATCTAATATTAATAAAATATATTTCGTTTACTAGAACCATTAATAGTACTACAGTAGTTTTGCCATGTGTATCTTTGGACTCGTTGAAGTCAACATTATTTATGGTCTAGAATATTTTGAAATTTGAGCAGAGGCTGGTAGCATAATCAAGTCATAAACTAATTGACACTTGAATATACACGATATACTTGGTGGTATAAATATATAAATATGATTTGATAAAAAAAATATAGATATGATCATGCTTCGATCATGATTCAAAAAAAGAATTAGGGTGTATATAATTGAATAAGAACAATAACTAAATTATCAGTTTATTCAAAATTAGCCGGCTACATCTCTAATCTAAAATCATATAGCATGCTTTATTAAAAAAAAAAACTCAATTATCAGCATGATTATTACTATATTATAGATATTTAATAATTTTTTAAACAAATTATGCTTTAAGCTGCGAAAATTAGTTAAATAATAGATTCCTTTTTTTTAGTTGGGTTTGATTGAATGCTCAGATTAGAGTTTAATTAGTAAACATATTCTTCTGGCTTCTATTGCATGTTAGAGAATTCAGAGAAGGTATATACACAATAACAGTCCCATTTTTGTGTTAAAAAGTTGACTAGGAGCTAATTTGGCCTCGTTAATAGTGTATCAGAAAAAAAGTTGACTCAACCCGAATGCAAGTGGACATGATGTCCATTGCAACTAGATCGACCGGGTACACGAGACGCAAACACATGACACATGAGGTATTATTGACGAAGACTTTGAACATGACGAGCATTCAAGAATGGGCAAAGGGTAGACCACGTGAAAACGACTGTGTACCAAAAGAATAAATGCTAATATTTGAATATATTGAAGAAAGAACCTTCTATCATATTAAAACTAACAAAATAAAACATGTATGATCATATCTCGTGATCTGAAATTTGAAACTGATTCTAAAAACAAGCTTATAAGACTCTGACATTGGTTTAAAACAAATAATTAAACCTTTTAAAGCACTATACTTGTCAAGAATGGCAGTTCTGCGTAGCGAACTAAAAAAATAACTCTTTTAGACATTAAAGTTGACATTTTCGTCTTTCTTTAAGTATTATGACCATTTTACCATTCGGAAAATATTTCAAAAAAAAAAGAAATTCGAAAAAAAATTTCAGAAATTTAAAAAAAAAGTATTTCGAGAAAAAAAATTCAAAAAAATAATTTTGGAAAAAAAATTTCGAAATAAAAAGTATTTCGAAAAAAATTTAGAAATGGTAAAATGGTCATAATATGGTCATAATACTTAAAGAAAGACAAAAATGTCAACTTTAATGTTTAAAAGAGTTATTATTTTAGTTCGCTACGCAGAACTGCCATTCTTGACAAGTATAGTACTTTAAAAGATTATTAACCCTAATTAAAAAGGTGGTAAATATACAACATACTACTAAACTGAGTGTTCCATTTCTTTTCTGGGAAAAAATGAATACACCGCATGGCTTGAAAGGGAAGCGAGGCCTTTCAATTACATTTGTTAGGAAAATTTAGTGCACTTGTGGGATTAGTTCACACATGGTTTTGGGTTAGGAGGTACGGAGTGTACACCCATGAGGTCCCTGAACACCCAGACTCAATAGTGGTTAGTACTGGTAGTGTTGGTTACTACTGTTAGTGTAGTAACTGATGGTTCCTACTGGTAGTGTATTGGTTTCTGCTGCTAGTGTATTGGTTACTACTGTTAATGTAGTAACTAATGGTTCCTACTGATAGTGTATTGGTTCCTGCTGCTAGTGTAATGGTTCCTACTGGTAGTGTTGCAGTGATTAATTTGTAACAGCTTTGACTCATTTAAGTGGCTGTTATGACTGCTTTATGATCACGTTTAATTGGTCATGTAACAACTATTCCTATGATAATGGAGGCTTATTATGGGTGATTAATTGGCCGTTAATCACACATATAGTTCATTGACTAGGAGTGAGTATTTCTCTACTATATATAGAGATTGACATCATCAGCATGAAATATATACAAAACCAGGAGAAACAAACAGAAATCTTAAACACTTATATGCGCAAGGGTTATTGATTGTGCCTAATTCAATAACTAACATTTGGTCTTATCCCAAGTAGATATTCGTGTAACCCAGGCTTAGGGTCGAATAGTTTACTTTGGAAAGTGATAACACGATTCCAAGTGATATTCGATAACCACCTAGTGGTATTGCATTGCTACTGATTATCTTACCCTGTTGCTGGGCGAATAACCACCAACAATCAAAGTAAACTATTTGTGATAATCAATGGCTGCTGCTGCAATGAAACACATGGCTTCAAACTTTGCCAAGCTCGACAAGTTTAAAGGGGTGGACTTCAGGAGATGGCAGAAAAAGATGCACTTCTTGCTTTCCAGCATGAGCGTGGTGTATGTGTTAACCACTCCTATTCCTGATGATGGGGATGATGCTACTGTGGAGCATATCAGGAGAAGAAGCAAACGGGAGAATGATGACTACATTTGCAGAGGTTTAATTCTCAATGGTATGTCTGATTCTCTATTTGACATTTATCAGAACTTTGAATCTTCCAAAGAACTATGGGATTTCTTGGACGCCAAATATATGGCTGAGGATGCATCAAGTAAGAAGTTCTTTCTAAGTAATTTCACAAATTACAAAATGACTGATTCAAGACCAGTTATGGAACAATACAATGATCTTCTTGGTATACTTGGAAGGTTTGCACAACACAATATGCACATGGATGAAGGTATTTCAGTCTCTTGTGTAATTGATAAACTTCCCCCTTCTTGGAAAGATTTCAAGCATACCTTGAAACATAAAAAGGAGGAGTTAACTCTGGTTGAGTTGGGCAGTCATCTGCGCATTGAGGAATCTCTCAGGGTGCAGGATAATGACAAGCCAAAAAGTGGCAATGCTACTGGTGCATCTGTTGTCAATATGGTGGAGCATAACAACTCCACCAGGTAGAATGACAACAAAGGCAAACGTAAACATCATGATAACACAAGGACATATCCTAACAAGAAGGCAACACTTACTTGTTGGAAATGCGGCAAAGCTGGTCACATTAAAAAAGATTGCAAAAGTGTTAAGGTTGGTGGTAAAGCCAATGGATCAGGCACTAATGGTTCAGGGAGTGGTGGTTCTACCAACTCACTGAAAGGTCAGAATATGTTTAATAAGTCTTTTCAGATTTAATATGTTACATATGTATCTGAATCTTATTATGTGCAGGATGATGATGTTGCGTGGTGGGTTAACTCTGGTGCAACAGTTCATGTGTGCAAAGATAGAAGCTGGTTCAAGACTTATGAGTCAATGAATGATGGTTCTATTCTTCACATGGGAAATGAGTCAACAGCCTTGGTGCATGGTCGTGGTTGTGTAGATCTTAAGTTTAGTTCTGGAAAGATTGTAACTTTGTTTAATGTTATTCATGTTCCTGATATAAGGAAGAACTTGGTTTCAAGTAGTGTTTTGAATAATCATAGATATAAACAACTTATTGAATCTGATAAATTTGTTTTGTCTAAGCATGGTGTGTTTATTGATTTTGGCTATTTGCGTAACCAAATGTTCAGGCTTAATATTGTTAACGAATGTGATAATTCAGCCTTTGTGACCACCTCTGACCTGACTGACTCTACCTTATGGCATGCTAGACTTGGCCATGTACACTATAAAAGGATGAAAGATATGTCTAAGGATGGGTTAATCCCAGCATTTGACATGGACACTGAAAAGTGTAAAACTTGCATGTTGACCAAGATAACTAAGAAACCTTTTTAGGGTGTTAAACGTGAAACTAAGCTCTTGGAGCTAATACACAGTAACCTGTGTGATTTATATGCCACTCCCTCTTTGGGGAATAAGAAATACTTTGTGACATTTATTGATGATGCTTCTAGGTTTTGTTATGTATATCTGTTACATAATAATGACGAAGCATTAGATAAGTTCAAAGTGTTTAAAACTGAAGTTGAATTACAACTTGGGTCTTTGATCCCATGAAATGACTGCTCCCTATACTCCTCAGCAAAATGGCATTTCTGAAAGGAAAAACAGGGTGCTGAAGGAGATGGTTAATTCCATGTTTTCCTATTCAGGACTGAGTCAAGGGTTCTAGGGTGAAGCTATGTTAACAGCTTGCTATTTATTAAATAGGGTTCCCAACAAAAGGAACAAGGTTACTCCTTATGAACTCTGGACTAAAAGGAAACCAAACCTGAATTATCTCAAGGTTTGGGGTTGTAGGGCTGTTGTGAAACTCCCTGATCCAAAGCTTAAAACTTTGGGTGAAAGAGGCATTGATTGCATCTTTGTTGGATATGCTGAGCATTCCAAGGCTTTTAGGTTCTATGTTATTGAACCTAATGAATCTGTTTCAATTAACTCCATAATTGAATCAAGGGATGCAAACTTTGATGAGAATAGATTCTCATCAGTCCATAGACCAAGTCAGAGGATTCCAAATGGAACTCATGACATTGGTGTATCACTGATGAGGTTGTGGTTCAACAACCTGAACCTATGCTCAGAAAGAGCAAAAAGGTCAGGAATCCAAAGTCATTTGGACCTGAGTTTTAATTATATTTAATTAAAGGAACAAGGGATGAGGTCTCTGACCAATACTCCTATTGCTTCATTGTTGAGGATGATCCCAAGACATTTCAAGAAGCAATGAAGTCCAAGGATATTGCTTTCTGGAAAGAAGCAATCAATGATGAGATGGATTCCATCATGGGCAACAATACTTGGGTGTTGGTTGATCTACCACCTGGTTGCCAACCTTTGGGTTGCAAATGGATTTTCAAAAAGAAAATGAAGGTAGATGGAACTATTGAAAATTTTAAGGCTAGACTAGTCATTCAGGGCTTTAAACAAAAGTCAGGAATAAACTATTTTGATACTTATGCTCCTGTGGCTCGTATCAGTACCATAAGACTGCTGATCGCTTTGGTATCAATTCACAATCTGATTATTTATCAGATGGATGTGAAAACAGCTTTCTATAATGGTGAATTGGAAGAAGAGGTTTATATGAACCAACCCCAGGGCTTCATCAAGCCTGGCAATGAAAACAAGGTGTGTAAATTGATTAAGTCTCTTTATGGACTAAAGCAGGCACCTAAGCAATGGCATCAAAAATTTGATAAAGTGGTTTTGTCTAGTGGTTATGTTCTTAACCAAGCTGACAAATGTGTATATAGCAAATTTGATGAATCTGGTAAAGGAGTCATCATTTGTCTATATGTGGATGACATGTTGATCTTTGGCACTGACCAAAATCAGGTTGACCTGACAAAGGAATTTTTGTCATCAAGGTTCTCCATGAAGGACATGGGGGAGGCTGATGTTATCCTTGGTATAAGGATTAAACATGAAAGTAAAAGAATTTTTATCTCTTGGTCTCATTATATTAAGAAGGTGTTGAGGAAATTCAATTACTTTGATTGTACACCAGTGAGTACACCTATGGATACTTGTGAGAAGCTGATGCCTAATAATGGCAAAGCTGTATCTCAACTTGAGTAATCTAGGGTAATTGGCTGCTTAATTTATGCCATGACTTGTACAAGACTTGATATTGCATTTGCAGTGGGTAAACTGAGCAGGTATACTAACAATTCTAGTGCTCATCACTGGCAAGCAGTTCAGAGGGTACTGAAGTATCTGAAGAGAACTATGGATTATAGTCTCTCATATACTGGTTATCCTTCAGTGTTAGAAGGATACACTGATGCAAGTTGTGTGGAAAACTAGAAGGGGGGGTTGAATACTTTTGCCAATTAAAACTTCCTTTTAAACTATTTAGATCGACTTATGTCAATCTATTTGGATGTGTGTGTTGGATGTTGATAGATAAAGATATAAAGGTATGTAATGAAAGATAAGAGTAAGAAGCACAAAACCACAACACGAGTATTTATAGTGGTTCGGCTACAAGGACACCTTCCTTGCCCTACTCTACTCCCCGAGTCACCTACTCGAGAGTTCGTAAACACTACACCAATCTCCTTATGGCGGAGAAGCCTTCACAACGTTGCCTACCCTTTTTCCGGTGCTAGGCTAACCACCGGGTTCTTTCACTCCAAGGTGAACCACACCTACACAACGTTGCCTACCCTTTATAAGGTACTAGGCTAAGTACCTAGTTCTTTTACACCAAGGTGAACCACACCTACACAACGTCGCCTACCCTTTATAAGGTACTAGGCTAAGTACCTAGTTCTTTCACACCAAGGTGAACCACAACTACACAACGTAGCCTACCCTTTATTAGGTACTAGGCTAAGCACCTAGTTCCATTGCAATTGAGGAACTACTACCCAACACTACACCAATGACTAATCCCAAAGGAGATCCACTCCTTTTTACAACATCATCAAGGATATCAATATCCTTGGATCTAGTACTAATCTATCTTGTACATCGAAACACACCATATCGAATGTACATTTAAGGCACCTTTCACTAATGCCTTTAACTAGATCTTCAAGACACCCTTCACTAATGTCATGTGTCTTGACTTCTAAGCACCATTCAATAATGCTTCTAGTCTTGACTTCTAAACACCTACCACAAGTGCTTATGATATGGACGATAGATACCGATCACTAATATCTTCTTCTTGACACTTGAGACACCTTTCACTAATGTCTTCAACACTTCTTGGAAAAGAAAAACAATCATCAACAAGGAGACTTCAGTAGTCTTGATGATGAGGAAGCATGGCAACTCATGGACTTGAGCTTGCTCGACTTCAAAAGTGGTGATCTCGCCTTTAGGAGGAACCTAGAAGATCATACAAAAACAAAACTACAAACATAGATCCCTTGGATCTGAGGTTAGAGAGTTTTCAACTCTAGGGGAAAGTATGTTAGAAAGGGGTGAGCAACAATGAAGAAATGACTCACTATTTATAGAAGAAAAATCTTCTGTTCCCCGGATCCCACGGATCCCTCCCACAAGGGATCCGTCTAGCGTAAAGCTAGGGATCCGTGTGACGCTCCTCTTTACCCATGGGTATTTTGTTTATGGGTCATGGGTTGATCCATTGGTCTTTAGCTAGATACAATGTATCTCTTGAGTGCAATGCACCTAGTCACATGGGTATGGGTTAAAACCATGGGTTATGGATATTATCCATATATGATATAAGCATGATGTCATGCAATGGGTTATGGGTCAAGCTCCATGGGTCATGGGCTTTGGGTTGTACGCAACTGCATTTAATGTATTTGCATAATGGGTTAAGATACTTAAGTTTCTACACCCCCATTTATATTACCCAATATACTACATACTAGTTATGTGTATATTTTACCCAAATATGTAAACACTAGTTGTTGTACATATGTAATATTAAATCATAAAATCACTTATATTTATTTTAGTGTTTTATGTGAAAATGTGAATATGTTAGAAACTATAAGTTCAAACCATTTACGTATTTTCTTTGTTTCGTTAAAATGATTTTACGTTTGTTATCGACAAAATATTAGAAGATCGTAAAATATAAAGCTCGATTTTCTTAATTTTTATATTCAATTACTATAGAACAAGGTAATGCTTCCAACACTACCAAGGGACAAAACAAATACATGACAAGAAAATAATACAATAGCACACAATAGCGAGTATATAAGACGTATAATATTAAACAAAAATACAATCTTTTTAGTATTCATGTCACAAACACACACTATAACAACAATTTGTTCTACAAGAACGGAAAATAAAATACAATTATAACAAAAGACTGTTTAATTTTGAGACCGATTGATGAACTTACAGACAGTGTCACGCAAGTTACATGCATTGTCACAAGAAGTATCAAACAGAAAGAACACATGATTCTCATTTTTCGACTCCATAAACTCCAATTTTCCATTCCATCCACTGTTTTCCATTAATTTCTTGTAAAGAAAACCCCTGTCCCTAAAAGAATCATATTCAGCAACAGAAACAAATATCCTAGAGCAGCCCAAAGCCGAAAGGTTTGGGTTCTTTCCCGGGTTAAACAACGGGTCATCTAGCCCAGTGTGTGATGGATTCGCGAACAACCAAAACTCATCAGTAAACCCTTTTAGTTCCTTATTCTTTCCACATTCCAATCCAATTGGGTCGTTTCCTCCAAAATAAGGGTTGAGAAGAATAAGACCTTCTATGCGGGTTGAATATGAGTGGAAACCACCTCATTGTGATACATGTAAGATTTTTGGTCATACTCCTATTGAATGTCCTAAAGTTGTTGAACCTCCTGCTAAGCCTTCTATGCGTGCTAATGATGGTTTCAAGACGGTTAATTACAAGAAGAAGGGAAAGCAAGGTGGGTCTACTATTCCGGGTCAAGGAGGGTTTACTAAACCTGTTGTGGGTAAGCAGTTTCAATATCAACCCAAAAAAACTCCTCCTGAACCTAAGAAAGTGGAAGTCACTAAGAAGAATGCTTCTGATGTGGCTAGTTCGAGTGGAACAAATATCTCTACATCTAACCAGTTTGATGCTCTTAATAAGGATGATACGGATGCGTTTGGTACTCCTTCTCATGACACCAATAAGGATGTGGATTCTGGTCGTACAATGGAAGTTAATGAAGATAAGTCTACTAAGACAGGTACTGCATCACAAGCTCCCCTTGTGAGTGATTTGAAAGAGATGGAGTCGGATGTGGCTCCTAACACTAGTGATTCTTGTAATCCGCCCGCCACTTCTACTAAGAGAGTTAACCCTTTTTCTAAAGTGGGAGATATCGTTGTTTCTGATTCTGAAGATGAGGTGGTTGCTAACCCATTTGATGAGTCTACTAATCTATTCGGTGGTGGCCAAGAGTTCGAAGATGAGTATGATGACTATGACTATGATGACTATGCGAAGCAGGTTTCTGATCTTCCTGGGAATTTGGATGCCTTTAATGCCATGTATGGCACTAAGCTTCAAGGACCTAGGAAGTAATTTTCATTTGTTATGTCCTATGTTATCTTTTGTGTAGTGGTTTGTTTTCTTTTGGAAAATAGGAAGCACCTTGTTATGTAAGCCATGCCTATGTAACGGGCTGAGATATGAGATTTCACTCATATCCATTGTACTTCAACGTTTATTTGGTTAATCTATTTACCAGGGTGCAGGATTACTCCCCTTTACCCAAAAAAAGAATAAGACCTTCTAAATTTAGTTCATTAATAGGTTCTAGCCCAGCACGAATTGCCATGTTATGAGCAATATTTGCGCCGGCACTATCTCCAATAAGGAAAACTTTCTCAAAATCACCATAATCATTTAACCAAGCTTCGGGTCCACTGCCCTTAGAATGGGTGGCAACCCACTTGATTGCTTCCCAAGAGTCGTTATATCCAATAGGTATTGGATTTTCTGGAGCCAGCCTGTAGTCAATAGCAACAATGACTACATCTGACTCCGCAGTTAGAAGGTTTAATGTAGGGTGATAAGTAGTAGACCCTGGGGAGTCGACTACAAACCCCCCACCATGATAATAAATCAATATAGGCAATCTACGGCTCGTTGTAGCATTTTTGGGTATGTAAATTCTTGCACCGAGGTTGGTTTCGGGTGAGATGACAATGTCTTTGGAGTGGACTCCGGTTAAGGGATCGACACCCGATGGTAAGACAGTTGTCCCGACATATCTTTCACATCGACCATCTTCGTGTACTTTAAGAAAAAAACGAAGTTGGATGGGAAATATGTCGGATGTTGCTAACTTTCCTGGAGCAGAAGTAGAAGGCATTTTTCTTTGTAATGTTTGTTGAAAAAGATTATGGATTTGGGGAGTATTTAAAAGCAATGGAGGATTCACTATGCAATATTAATATTAATAGAATATATTTCGTTTACTAGAACCCTCAATATTCTGCCATGTGTATATTAGGACTCGTTCGATGTCAAACATTACTTATTGTCTAGAATATTTTCAAATTTGAGGGCCGGTAATCAAGTCATAAACTAATAATGACACTTGCATATACACAAATATACTTGGTAATAAAATATAAATATGATTCGATAAACAAGAATAATATAAACATGGTTATGCTTCAATCGTACGTATGTAAGAAGACTTATTTTGGTTTAGCAAGTACCAAGTTTTCCGTAGAATTAGGGTGCATAATTGAATAAGAAAACTATGGAGCTAAATATGTTAAAAACTAAACAGGATGACTTTCAGTTAATTCAAAATGAGCCTGCTTCATCGCTAATTAAAAATCATAGCATGCTTTATTAAAACAATAATTAAATTATCTGCATGATTATTACTATAATATAGATATTTATTAATTGTTTAAACAAATTATTCTTGCAGATGCGAATATTAGTTAAATAAGGCTCAGACTTTTGCAGTTCTATGCGTAATAATATTATGAAATCTGTCGTTTTGCTTTTGTGCAAACAAGTTCGTAAAAAGGTTCCTAACACATTCTTCTGGCTTCTATTGTTAGAAAATTCAGAGAAGGTAGACAGACAATAAAAATCCAATTTTAGAGTTAAAATGAGGACAAACAAGACTAGGAGCTAATTGGCCTAGCTAATGGTGTACCAGAAAAGAAAGTTGACTCAACCTGAATACAAGTGGACATGCATGGACACCCATACGGCCATACATGATGTCCATTGCAACTAGATCGACCCGGTACACGAGATGCGAAACACATGACACATGAGGTATTATTGGCGAAGACTTTGAACATGACGAGTATTCAAGAATGGGCAAGGTTAGACCACGTGAAAATGACTGTGTACCAAAAGAATAAATGCAAGATAAGCAACCACTTATAGTTGTATCAGTAAATAGCAAGAACGGCTTGGGTAAGCCCAGTGGCGGATCTAGAAATTTGGAATAGGGTGTGCACTATTTTCTTAAAAATATTACTCGCTTTAAATTCGGTTTTTCGGGTCGGGTTTCAATTAAGTTATGTTAATGCATGATTAATCTTGTTTTATGGATCGCGTTATTAGATATTAATTTGGCATTTTGGCGGATCTAGAAATTTGGAATAGGGTGTGCACTATTTTCTTAAAAATATTACTCCTTTTAAATTCGGTTTTTCGGGTCGGGTTTCAGTTAAGTTATGTTAATGCATGATTAATCTTGTTTTATGGATAGCGTTATTAGATATTAATTTGGCATTGTGGCTATGAAATTCAAGTTATATGAGATATTGAGTTTGAATTCATTTTGCAGATTCAATTTTACTTGAGGTTAGTGGTGTTTGGGTGTTCATAGGATAAAAATTGTACGGGGTAAAAAAAGGATCCGATAATAAAAAAAATTAAAATGAGAAGAGCGAGCATTATTTTTAACCATACATTTTAAATAAGACTATAAAATATAAAGAAATATGCATCTATTTTTGTAGAGACATCTAAAATATGTAACTGTGTTTTCTTTTCACTCTTTTTATTTTAATTTTACTTCTCATTTTATCATAACTCAATATATCATATAGACAAGGATGCTTAAAAAAACATTCTTGCATATTTTTACATCTTAAAAACCTCATAAGTAAAAACCATAAACATGCGGCATAAACAATATTTTCAAATTAATTGATATCCAGTTTATTACGTCTACTAAAAAGTTAAAGCCAATAGGTAGAAAAATATGTAATAATTTAATATCAGATAGAAACTAATATTGGACCAACATGAGAGAGAAACACAATTCACATGGACCCCTTCTTCTTCTTCAAGAGTTAGTCACTGTTATATTCATTCCGGCCATACAACTTCTTTTTCTTTTATTTTACATTTATCTATTAAATAATTTAAAGAATTGAACTGTGGCAAATAGGTTAGGGTATGCACCTCATATTTGTTGGGTATGCACTCTTACTATTTCGATTCAAAAAGAACCTTCAAACTCATTTTTTACACTATATGGAGAAATCACAGGGTATGCAAGTGCATACCCTGTTATGGCTGTAGATCCGCCCCTGGGTAAGCCATAAGCCTTGGTGGGATTAAGCGTCTCGCATATTTACATACACATAAACTGACTCTCTTAAATAACTAACTTTATCACTAGAGCCTCCTTTTAAAGCGAGACGATTTTAACGGGATTTTGTCTATTTTTATATTGTGATAAGTGTTAGCCATATGGATTATGAGAACTAAGCGTTATTGGTTTATGATTAGCCTATTATATTAGCTTTTTTATCAAGTCATTATGTAATCTATATATATGAGACATTATTAATAACATGATCATGCACTTTACATTATCTAATATGATATCACAGTCTAAAAGATCCCGGCCTAAACTATCCCTAAATTCCAAAACCTTCCACAGCCTAATATTGCTTGCTATCTAAACCGATTATTTTTTTCTTATTCCCTAAGCTCACTGTAAAAAGATTCCCTTTAACAGCCAATTGTCGATTGCAAAAAGATTCCCATCACTGCCGATTGTTTTATTGTGCCATTTATTCCTTTAAATCTACTTGCTAACATATTCGCATTAATTTGTTGCTGCCATTTATCCTATTGCAATTATATATATATTATTTATTTATTTGCTTTAGTTTGCTTGCCTTCAAAGTGCCGCCTTTTGTATCTTTATTATTTGTGCCGCCTGCTTGCTTGTTCACTGGTCCAGACTCAACAGGCCTACATGACCCAACAAATTTATAGTTTTTCTCCATATGCTCAGGCCTACAAGAGTTTATTTGGCCTCTTTCAACTATGCCAGCTCCACAACATATACCTTACTACTATATTTGCCCAAGTTCAAGCCTAATATAGTCCACTGTTAGTCGGCCTTTGATCACAACTGTTATAAGGGTTCAAATAAATCTGCTGTTTGGGACAGGTTGATGCGACAGAAAAAGTGCAGAAAAATAGAGATAGAATTATCAAAACGTAAAAACTAAATTGTATTGATATGGAATGAATTGTTTACAGAAAATCTAAACCTATTTATACTTGTTGAATCGGTGCCAAGAACATGAGGCATACCGGTTCTTTACAAGTAAACGTTGCAATCCCTAAAACGGTTATACCGTTTCTAAACGTTGTAACTTATCTAAAAAACCCAGCCCATTAGTATGGGTCGGTTTATACTAAACCTTACAGAATATATAACATAAAATTACATTAAACTACCCTTAACTATATTAAACATACTACTAAGTTTCTGGTTTTGTCATTTACATCCAACATTCCCCCCTAATGACAAAATCAGTGCTTCCTTTATTCTTTCATTCTTGACGAGTCTTCACAGCAATGTAGGTTCGGTGTCAGTGTCATAGGTGAGATGTGACTCTTCTTGCTTGTTGTATTTCCATTTCGTGCATTCTTTCGCAAAGTGTCCATGCTTGCCACATTCATAACATCTGAGCTTGCTTTTGTCGTTAGTTCCTTGACTCGTACTTGCATTGTGTACATTCGAATTATTCTTCCATTCCTTGCCTTCTTTGTTGAAATCTTTACTTCGCCATTTACCATAAGTTTTGTTGTTTGAATTTGCCATGAGAAGCTTGTCTTGATCATTTGCCTCTAGTAGTATGTCTTGACTCTTAATTCGTTCTTCATAGGCTGTTAACCTTTCAATGGCTTCTTCAAACGACATTTCGTCTAGATCTTGATATTGTTCTATAGTTGCCACGATCGGTAAAAACTTCTTTGGAGCAGAGTTAAGTAGTTTCCTTACTAGCACCTTTTCTTCCAAGGTTTCACCAAGTCCTCTAAACTTGGCCTTTATACTACTTAATTTTCCTCCATAGTCACTTACTTTTTCGTTTGGTTTTATCCTTAGCGTCTCTAGTTCACTTCTCAATGTTTGTAGTCGTGCCTTTTGAACAAGATCGGCTCCCAAGTGCTTGACTTTGATTGAGTCCCATACTTCCTTTGCAGTTGAGTATTGTGCAACTTGCATTAAAACATCTTCTGGCAGTGATTGGAAGATTATTGCCTTTGACGTGTTTTCTTTCTTCTCATTTGTTGTTGTTCCATCTTTCGCAACTATCATTTCCCATATGCCATATGCCTTCAATATTGTCTCCATCATCAATGCCCATGTCGTGTAGTTTGTTTCGGTCAATTTTGGACATTGTAGTGAAACATTTCCTAGTTCTCGAACTGATGTATTGTTCGATGTGCTAGCATTCTTGTCTCCTTCTACCATGCTTGCTTGCTTGCTTATAATTAGAACCGAAATGTTTATGATTTTCTTGCTTTTTGTGTTTGATCGAAAAGATCAAAAGTTCTTGCTTTTGTGATCAAAAGATCAAAATTCTTGCTTGAAACTCTAAGGTTTCTTCTTGCTTGAAAACACTAGGTTTTCTCTTGCTATGAACCACAAGGGTTCAGTTAATCTTGCTATGAATCACGAGGATTCGGAATAATCTTGCTATGAACCACAAAGGGTTCGGTTTGACTTGCTATGAACCACAAAGGGCTCAGGTTATCTTGCTACGAACCACAAGGGTTCGGGTTATCTTGCTATGAATCTAAAGGGAAAACGGTATTTGCTATTCTAATCAATCGGGGTTCTTCGCTAATGGGATTTCTATCTTACTAACAAAATATTTCTTACTTTATATGGTAGAAAAGTAAGAGAAAATTGAAAGAATTAAAAGAAGAAGAAAAACAATTGATTAGTGAAAACCTGGGAATGTGTTTTGTTTACAGGTTCAAGATGCTTTCCAGATTCGTGATTCCAAAACAACTTGCTTCTGATCAGTTTCTGCATGTGTTTCTTCTTTGCGCAATAAAAGCAAAAATTCGATCCCTTCTTTCTTTCTTGCTGCAAATCGATGGCCTACTCTTGCTCGTTATTTCTTTTATTCTTTTTGCTCTGATGCCACTGTTAGTCGGCCTTTGATCACAACTGTTATAAGGGTTCAAATAAATCTGCTGTTTGGGACAGGTTGATGCGACAGAAAAAGTGCAGAAAAATAGAGATAGAATTATCAAAACGTAAAAACTAAATTGTATTGATATGGAATGAATTGTTTACAGAAAATCTAAACCTATTTATACTTGTTGAATCGGTGCCAAGAACATGAGGCTTACCGGTTCTTTACAAGTAAACGTTGCAATCCCTAAAACGGTTATACCGTTTTTAAACGTTGTAACTTATCTAAAAAACCCAGCCCATTAGTATGGGTCGGTTTATACTAAACCTTACAGAATATATAACATAAAATTACATTAAACTACCCTTAACTATATTAAACATACTACTAAGTTTCTGGTTTTGTCATTTACATCCAACATCCACAACCCAAAGTTCCAGCAAGCCCAGTCCAGGACACTCCCCAGACCCGTTCGCGGCAGGCAAGACCCATACTCCTGTTATACAACCATTTTCATATGCTCGTATTCCGTATTATAGCGCTCCTACAATGCTTCCATCCCATGTTCCGCTGGCGTTCCAAACTATGTCATTTCATGAACTGACTTGGAATATGGATAGGGACCCTCATCACATTTGGCGGACAACACATGTATGCTCACTTCCGTTTGTAATAAAAGTATTTATTCTTCTGTATTTGTTGGCAACGACCAATCTATATCCGTTATTAACATCGGACACAGCTTTTTCCCACTTCTCTCAAATCACTGCACCTTCATAATATACTTGTCACGCCAAATATTATTAAGAACTGAATTTATGTCCATAAATTTAGCAGAGACAATAAAGTTTTGGTTGAGTTTGACGAATTTGGGTCATCCGTGAAAGATTATCGGACTCGCAAGCTTCTTCTCCGTTGTGATAGAAGTGGAGACCTCTACCCTGTTCGTCATCAGCCTCTATCTTCTTCTTCAATTGCATTGCTTTCTTTCAGTCCTACCACGTGACACAGACGCCTCGGGCATCCCGGTGAAGACGTGCTACGTAGCCTTGAGTCTAGCAGTTTTTATTTCTTCTAATAAAACAAAGCAACCCACCTTGTGTCATGATTGTCAGCTTGGCAAACATATTAGAATTCCTTTTTGAAGTACACGGTCGTGTGTTGAGTCCATTTTCGATATTGTACATTTGGATGTGTGGACTTCACCCATTACGAGTGGCAGAGGAATAAAATATCATGCTATTTTCTTAGATTATTTCTCGCATTTTCTATAGGTTTATCCTTTGCATAACAAATCTGACTTGTATGATAATTTTGTGCAATTTCTTGCTTTTGTAAAATATCAATTTAATGTCGACATTAAGGTCTTGCAATGTGACCACGGGGTGAATTTGCAACACCTGATTTCACGACCTTTTTCGCCAAAATGGCATTCAATTTCGCTTCTCATGTCCTAAGATATCTCTAAAAAATGGGAATTAGGAACGAATGGTTTAGACAATCAACAACCGTATTCGCACTTTACTCTTTCAAGCTCACATGCCACCTATCTATTGGGTGGAGGCTTTGCACATGGATGCTCACCTTTTGAATAATTTTCCCTCAATTACCATTTAAAACGCCATCCTTCACACAAAACTATACAACACCAAACTCACATACGAAAAACTTCATATGTTTGGATGTTTTTTCTATCCTTACATACAGGTTGAACACAAACTCCCACCACGATCCACTCCATGTGTCTTCTCAGGTTACCCATCTAATCACCGGGAATATTGATGCCTTAACCTTGCTACTAATAAAACGTACTTTCTCACTATGTCAAATTTGACAAGCACGTATTTCTGTTTGTTTCTATGACACTAACCTCTCCCGGTATTATGATTTTTTACTAAACAATTTGCTTCCTCGACCGAGAGCTTCCTAGCCGGGCCATCCTACACAAGGAATTAAGCCTACTAGTCCCACACATATACCAACTGCCATAACTTCCGCAACTGGCCCAATTCCTATACCCACTAACCCCACCAGCCCGTTAAGCACTCCAACCCAGACCCAACCTTTCAGCTTACGTAATACCATCACACCAAACACTCCATTGCATTTGGCCTGACAATCTGCTAGCCCTACAGCGGCAACCCACCTACAACCTCACGAGCCTCATACTAGCCCACCCATTCGGCCCAACAACTGCAGCCTACCCCTGAACACCAGCGCAAACCGAACCAATTTTCGTTAACCAACATCCCTCCCCTATACCGTCAAATACTCACCCGATGGTCACTCGTGCTAAGGGTGGCATTCCTAATCTGCTGATCATTTGTCTCTTCACGAAACCACCACCTCATGCTCTCCGTGATTCTTTTTGGCAAAAATCTATGCTAGATGAGTATAATGCTTTAATTATTAAAGGAACGTGGGTTCTTTTGCCTTGTTTGGCAAATGTGAATATTGTGCATTCTTGTGGCTTTTTATTCATAAATTTAATGCAGATAGATCTCTAAGTCGATACAAGGCTAGCCTTGTGGTGAATGGACACATTTAGTCGTTTGGTATTGATTACAATGAGACTTTTAGCCTAGTTGTTAAACCGGTTACTATAAGCACTGTCTTGAGTCTTGCAGTTTCTACAAATTTACCTATTCATTAGGTGGATGTAAAGAATGCTTTTCTTCATGGTTATTTATTGGAGACAGTTTATATGCATCAACCATCTAGCTTTGTGGACCCTCATGATCCTGATTATGTTTGCCACTTGCGGTGTTCTCTTTATGGGCTTAAGTAACCCCCTCGCGGATGGTTACAACACTTTGCTTCTTATGCTACACAAGTTGGTTTTTAGCACAGTAAAACTGAGTTGTCATTGTTTATATTTCGTCCTGGGACAAATATTGCGTAATTGATGTTGATGATATCATCCTCACTGCTTCTTCTACAATTTTTCTACAAAGAGTTATCTCTTCACTTCATGGAGAATTTGCTATGAATGACCTGGGCTTACTTAATTTTTTTCTTGGTGTTTCTGCTCAACTTATACTAAAGGTTTATTTTTTTGAGGTAAAAGAGATTTTTCACCCTGATAAAATTCATTACACAAAAAAATATTAAAGTACAAAGGATGAATAATTTCCCTCATCTCAGTCCCTTAGGACACTTACATGAAAACACTATATAAGAATGACAGGACATTCTTATAACTTACAAAATAAACTTAAAACATACAACGACTATACAAGCCGATATAAAAATGAAAAAAATAAATGCTTGCTTCACTCAGGAGCAACCTAAGCCATAGTCATCATAGAACTTCAAATCAACTTCCATGCAAAAACCAGAATGTATATATCATCTTCATGAAACACGTCTGACTTCGACATAAAAGCTTGAACTTACACGAATAAGCCATGAACCAAGCTTCAAACGACTAGCCAAATATAACAACACCAGAATTGTGCACAATCACAAAATCCAAGCATTACTGTTATCCATACAAAGATGCAACCTAAACATCAAATCCCAGAAACACGCCTACATAAACCCATATTAGCAGCAGGTGTACGAGCATCTTCAATATGTAATCATGTGTTAGTAGTAATAGCGAAGCAACAACATCATAATAACCACTAAACACAACTTCCAAATGAATAAATTATTGTGCTAACCATTGTTACAAGCGTAACACCAAAATCTGTACATAACGTTCATGAAGCAACAACATGAAACTTTTTTGAAACCAAAACCACGCATTGACGGCAAAGCATCATAATCATTCCATGATAACCAAGTGACATGCCCACAACAGCCAAATCACCATGCTATGGTCAAAGCATATAAGAAATATAAGTAAAGACCAAACACCAGTATCGAGTAAATCCGGCTTTACCACATAACTAACATGAAGCTTTTTTGTAACCAAAACCACGCATTGACGGCAAAGCATCATAATCATTCCATGATAACCAAGTGACATGCTCACAACAGCCAAATCACCATGCTATGGTCAAAGCATATAAGAAATATAAGTAAAGACCAAACACCAGTATCGAGTAAATCCGGCTTTACCACATAACTTACCATGTAACCCAAGGCAAATAAAAACTGCCATGGACGCAACGAGGGTTTTAACAAACCCTCACGTCTAAACTACTACACAAGTCACGAATCGCAACAACAATGTCATACGAATAGAAAGCAGTTGAAGCACGGACCCAACATAAACAGAAAATAGGGTTTTACGAACCCTAACGTCCAATAAACCCTCTAAAAACCCACGTAAAATTCCATACCAAAAACTTAAATAACTAGCAAGACCAATCAGGTTTACTTCCAAATCGGCAATATAAAACCCGATAAAAGGTTTCATTTAAATGATCAACAAGAACAAATGGAAGAGATATAACAATCAAAGCATACAACATACCATGTTCATGCACAAAAAGCCAACCAAGGAAGAAGGAAATCATGCACGTAGACATCAACAAACCATAATACCAATGAAAACAAGTATATGTAACTTAACCTCACCGTCCCATGATGTAATATTACCAAGTAATAGTAACTGACCCACAAAGAAGTGAGTTGATTATAACATTAATGGATAATCGATTAATGGATTTGTGAGAATGAATCATTTTTTATTGGTAGCATATTAATTGACCATGGAACCCAAACCAATCAAATCCATGAACGTTATTCAAATAAGTTTAATGAAAAGATTAAAAGAAAATGTGTAAGATAGGAAGAATTGAATCAGAATTGGTTGGGTTGCAAGGTGGCTGAAATCGCCTAGAGAGTCGCCTAGACTAAAGGTTTATTTTTATCCTAAGCTACTTATGTTGAGGAACTTCTTGAGCTGGCTGATATGCAGAATTGTAATCCTTGTCGAACTCCTGTTTATACTGATTCTAAGCTTGGTCCCGATGGTAACCATGTTTCGGATCCTACTTTTTATCATAGCTTAGCTGGTGCTCTTCAGTATCTTACATTTACTCGCCCTGATTTGCCGTATGCTGTTCAAAAAGTATGTCTTTATATGCATGATCTTCGGGAGTCGCATTTCTCTGTTCTTAAGTGCATTCTTAGGTGTGTTAGGGATACTCCTGATTATGGTTTACAATTGCATGCTTCTAATACTGCTCAGCCCACTGCTTACACGATGCTGATTGGGCTGGTTGTCCTGTCACTCGTCATTCCACCTCTGGCTATTGTGTTTTCCTTGGGATAACTTGCTTTCTTAGTCTATTAGGCGTCAGGATACATGATCTAGGTCGAGTGCTGAAGCTGAATATCGTGGTTTAGCCAATGTTGTTGCTGAAACAACTTGGATACACAATCTTTTGTGTGGATTGCATGCACATGTTTTTACTGCTACTTTGGTGTATTGTGATAATGTCAATGTTGTCTAGCTCTCCAATAATCCGGTTAAACATCAACGCACCAAACATATAGAGCTTGATATTCATTTTGTTCGTGATTTTGTGGCAAAAGGGTTTTTTATGCCGATATTTTTACTAAAGGTCTTCTTAGTGCATTGTTTCAAGATTTCGCTCAAGTTTGAACGTACGAAGACCTTCGACTCCAACTACGGGGTTGTATTAGCCGAATTGGTTATGGGGCTCAAGTGTTATTGGTTTAGTATTAGCCGACTGTGTTATCTATCTTATCCCTATGTAATATATATATATATATATATATATATATATATATATATATATATAAGGGTAGAGTTAACGTGAGATCAAACTTAAAGTTGTAAAAATAAGATCAAGTCTAAAAAATCACTAAAACATTTATAAATAACAATTTTAGCAATAATACACATAAAAATAATATTTTAATACAAATTAACATTTTAACAACTAATAACCAAATGATACATGAGTTTGGATTAGTGATACACCTGATACACATTACACTAATAAATATTCCAAAATCGGATACACATACAAAAACCTGATACACATTACACTTCTAATCAAAGTGTATCACCTAGGTTTTGTAAATTTTAAAAAGAAATCTATCGAAACTTTAACAATTTTAGCTGTAGTTAATACAAATTTTATTTTTGTTGTAATGAGAGTGTCGCTTGTCAAATTTTAGTTGGATCTCATTTTAACAACTTTAAGTTTGATCTTATTTGATCTAGATTCTATATATATATATATATATATATATATATATATATATATATATATATATATATATATATATATATATATATATATATATATATATATATATATATATATATATATATATATATATATATATATATATAGAGTGAGGATCATGTGCGGATTTTTAATTTTAGTGCGGACGTACGGATTGATCTGGACCGCCCATTTCAGATCTGATCTTGACTTTTTGTAAAAAAGTCAAGATCTACGCTAACTTCACGGTAGCAATTGACCATGTAAACGATTTTTTTAATTTTTTTCCTTTTGAGCGAACCTTACTATTGTTATCTTCTTTCATTTTTTTATTTTTTCAGATTTTTCTGAGCACTTTTTGTTTTCTTGATTATGAGTTCTACCGTGATATTAACGATATTATGAGTACTAGTGTGATATTATGAAACTGTGATATTATAAAATGATGATATTATAAAACCAACTGTGATATTAAGTTTTTTAACATGTAAAAATGAACCTTGATATTAAGAAACATATGATAGTTCCTATGATATTAACAATTTTATTGAAAAAACATATGATTGTTACGGTGATATTAACAATTATATTAAAAAAAAAAGAAAAAAGTTCATGTGATAGTAATAAGGAACCGTGATATAAACATTTTTTTATTAAAAAAGAACGGTGATATTAATAATATTAGTAAAAAAAACAAAAAAATTAGTGTGATATCAAAAAAAAATTAATGTGATATTAACAATTTGTATTAAAAAAGAAGAAGTTTATGTGATATTAAGATTAGATCTTGACTTTTTTACAAAAGTCAAGATCTGATATTGACTTTGTCAAGATCAGATCTTGACTTTTGTAAAAAAGTCAAAATCGACCTTAATATCACAATACCTTTAATCATGAAAACGATTTTTTTTTGAAATTTTTTTCAGCGATTCTTAATAATTTATCATCCTTTTTATTTTTTTAATTTTTTCAGATTTTTTTGAATTTTTTTAAAAAAAAAGCTACTGTGATATTATCCGCACCATCCCTACTTATAATTCAATCCGCACCCGATCCCTTCCCTATATATATATATATATATATGTATGTGTGGGACATTATTAATAATATGATCACGCACTTTACATTATCTTCATATCTAGCTATCTCCAGGACGTATATATTCCCTTTTTGAGTGGTAAATTCATTTTAAAGACTAGAAAGAAGCTAGTTGTAGTAACAATTTACAAAGAGTTCATACAGCAGTATATTTGATTTACAATCCATTCACTGTTTTGTTTTCTTGTTACGGTGTTGAATCCAAGAGTGGAATAGGATCTTGATCTCTTTCACTGGAGTGCCTTTTCTTAGAGGCTTCAAATCAAAACAAACATGATTTCTATATCTCAAAATCAACCACTTATCGTTATATCGATAAATAACAAGAAAGGCTCGGGTAAGCCATAAGCCTTAATGGGATTAAGCGTCTCACATGCTTACATACACATAAACTGATTCTATTAAGTAACTAACTTGATTAGTAGCAGAGACAGAGCTAGAAAATTTTGTTAAGGGGGCCAAATTTTTTTGTAACCTTAATCAATCCGTAGGTTTACAAATTAGAAATCAACTTTTTCAAAACTCAGTTATGTAAATACCTAACACTAAAAAAAATTAGGAATCAACATTGAGAATTTTCAATCATTTTCTATAAAGCTGACACAATAAAGACCATTGAAGTATTAAAGGGACATTCCTAGGCATGACGGGTTTTTCTTGTTTTAAAATCATGTAGTAACTTCAAATAAAATTAAATACGTGTGATCTATTAGATTGACTACACAATTCACAAATGGAACATTCTTTGTTTAATGCTAATGAGAATAATCCAGGAGATATGATTTTAGATTATAATCTCCAACCGAATAATCATTACAAAATTGAAAACTGGAATCATCTCCCACACGTCTCTTAAAGATCAAAATTAATGGGGTGTTAACTTTTAAGAGATCTCTGTGTTGGAAAACATAATCCAATTAATCTTTGTAAAGGAATAAAACCATGTAATTTCTGTGTTTTAGGCTGCAAGTCGACACACACAGCAACAGGCTGTTAGATCAGTTAGTTAGCCGGTTAAAGTCGGTTAGAATAGTTAGTTAAAGTTAGTTATAGGTAATTATTATGAAAGCACACAACTTTTGGTTAAATCAAACCAACACAACCTTTCATTCATGTTTATTCGTTTAGTATAAATAGGTTATAATTCTATATTTGTAAGTTACCCCATTCGATTATTTATATCAGATTATTTAAAGGGTTCAACCACAAATCTCTCTTGGTTCTTTTTTATCAATTCTTGTATGATGATTACCCGTGAATGTTGTTTGATCAATTCAATCCTGGAGATGCAAGTTTCTGCATAACAACCTGCGCAAAAGTGGTATCAGAGCTTCAAGGGATCAAACAACACACATTTCATGTATCTATCATCACTCAAGAATCTGCTATCAATGCCAATTGAAAGAAAGAACAAAACAAGAATAAACTACACAGTTTGCGCTTTTGTTACAAGGATGAAAGAAGGAACAAAACCAGAATAAACTACACAGTTTGCGTTTTTGTTACAATGGTTATGGATTTAACTGAGATGAAGATGTAATCAAGTGCTATTATAGCACAGTGCAGGAAGAAGGCAAAGGGATTTACTTGCCTTAAAGTCACATAAATGATCATGGAGATCAGTGACATCACCAAATGATTGAAGACATCAAAATTAAAAGAAAGATTGAAGAAGGCATCAAGGAACAAGAAGATTGAAGAAGAGATAAAGATTAATTAGATTAGGAGCAATATGTTGGAAAACATAATCCAATTAATATTTGTAAAGGAATAAAACCATGTAATTTCAGTGTTTTAGGGTGCAAGTCGACACAGACAGCAACATGGCTGTTAGATCAGTTAGTTAGACGGTTAAAGTCTGTTAGAATAGTTAGTTAAAGTTAATTATAGTTAGTTATTATGAAAGGACACAACTTTTGGTTAAATCAAACCAACACAACCTTTCATTCATGTCTATTCGTTTAGTATATATAGGGTAGAATTCTGTATTTGTAAGTAACCACATTCGATTATTTATATCAGATTATTTAAAGGGTTCAACCACAAATCTATCTTGGTTCCTTTTTATCAATTCTTGTATGATGATTACCCATGAATGTTGTTTGATAAATTCAATCCTGGAGATGCAAGTTTCAGCATAACAACCTGTGCAAAACTCTGTCTATGTCAATAATATATTTTCAATGGCTCAATGCGGTTGTAATGTTTTCCCAAAGTGAATTTTTTCCTCAATAGATAACATAGGAAAGTTACATGTGAGTTTGAAAAAGCCCTCCAAAATTCAGTCGTCTTCTTCCTCTCTATAACCTGCTACTTCTCGAGAACCTGAACCTCGAAACCCAAACGAACACGGCATCTTGAATTAACTGGAAACCTCGAACTAGCAATCAAACTTCAAAAACAACAACGAACCTTGCTCTTGATACCTTGGACAATTACGAAAACAACCCGAAGTATTATACGTGTAACACTAGATCGCAGGCTGTTTGTGGAGCAGAAGTAGCAACATTCAACTCAACCCGTTGAAGAACATGAGAGAAACAAGAATATAATACACAAGTTTATGATTATACGTTTATTAACTCGGACATCCCTTTATTTATTACCAATAAAGCTTATATTCGAGTAAAGAAGAATGTTGAACTAGCATCCCATCACCACCATGAACCAACCAGCCATATATCCTCTTCCTTGTGTTGCAAAACAAGTTTAACTAATCCTAGTTCTAGTCTAACACCTAATCTAATTACAAAGTACACTTAAACACTTAACTATGTTAATGTTTCTCCTATTATCGTACTGTTTTAAATAATAAGTTTATAATAATATTCTCATTTTTAGTTAATGCAAGAATGAATTCTTGTTGACACCGAACAAGTTTATAGCCAAAAAAAGGGTAGACAAACTCAACAGTTAAAATTTTTTGTCATGGTGATTTTGTAATGGAAAGATCAAAGAAGTGAGCATTAACACGGAAGTTGCTAAAGCATTAAAATCATATTAACGCAATTCTTAAGGTACAACAAGTTTTACGCATAGTCTAGCATACAAAACACATAACGTGCAAACACCCTGCGTCACTGCTACTATGATCTGTAACTTGCACATGTTGAATCAACACTCTGACTCAGCATCTTTAAATTGCTAGGTATATCATATTATTTTCGTTGAAAAACAGAAGTAAGCTCTCAAAAGGCAGAATCATTCCGCCAAGAGTAATAGAAAATTTGATTTTCAGAAGTTGCTACGGATAGGATTGATAAATGCACAAATCCTATTGCGTAAATTACGAGCATTCTCACTTAAAGTATTATGCAAAAAGAACCCATGCCCCTCCCCTTTGCTCTCGAACACATCTAGATTTCCATTCCACCCGCTATTCTCCATCACCTTGGTGTAATTCAGGCCTCTAGCCCTATGTTATCCTTCTCACCAACACAAACAAGTATCCTGGAGCAGCCTAAACGCGAGATAGAGGGGTCCTTCGCAGGATTAGACAATGGATCATCTAACCCAATCTGTGATTGAGTTGCCAACTTCCATGTTTGATCCAAGAATGCTTTGTGCTCCTGGTTTTCCTTGAGCTCGGATACAATTGGGTCCTCTCCTCCAAAAAATGGTTGGAGGAGAATAAGACCGTTAAGGTCAATAACCTTGACAGGGTTCAACCCAACCCTGATAGCCATGTTGTGAGCAATGTTAGCCCCCACACTGTCTCCCCCAAAGAACACGTTCTCAAGATCAGCATAGTCATTTAACCATGACTCTTGACCATTTCCATTGACATGGATAGCCACCCAGTTGATTGCTTCCCAAGAGTCCTCGTAAGCAATTGGTAAAGGATACTCTGGCGCCAACCTATAGTTTACTGACACGACAACCACATTAGATTCAACTGTTATTAAGTTAAGTGTCGGGTGGTAGGTTGAAGAAGCGGTGGAGTCGGTCATGAAACCACCACCATGAAAATATATTAATGTTGGGAGTTTCCGATTGCGGGGCATGGTTTTGGGAATATAAATCCTTAGATTGACATTGGATTTGAAGGAGGTAAATACATCTTTAGATTGAGCGCCTGTTAAGGAGTCTGATCCTGCGGGGATGAAATCAGTTCCCATGAATCTTTCACATCGGCCATCTTTGTGTATTCGTAAAAAATCATGTAAATGGATTGGAAATTCATCGGAGGATGACATATACTTTGAGCGAAAACCAGGATTCATCTTGTGGTGATTCTGAGTATCTTGTAATTGAATGGATTGATAGTATGGTATATATAAGATGAATGAATAGTGCCCATGATGCTAAATTTGTGCAATTACTAAATGACTATCGTTAAATTTGTGAAATTACCAAATTATTTTAATTTGGTTGTTATTAATTAGTTCGGCGTATACATATTAGCGGATCGAAATATTGGTTGCTATTGATATGTTTAAAGATGGTAGCACAACAAGGCTTATATAGATAGTAAAACGAATAGAGCAACCTCAAATGTATTGCCAAATCTAGTTCGAGACTTGAATATTAGGGCATCTAAAGTACTCTTAGTAATTAATGATAGCCCTACGCCTGTGATGTTCATGACTTCATGTTGTATAATTAGTTTATTTTTATTAACTCTTTTTTTTTTTTTTTTTTTTTTTTTTTTTTTTTTTTTTTTTTTTTTTTTTTTTAAAGTTGTATAATTAATTTATTTGTTATAGTGATGTTCATGACTTCATGTTGTTTCAACGAATATAGAGAAAAAAAAAGAAGATAAACGAATCCAATAAATAGAAAAAACACGAATACAATAAAAACAACAAAAATACAATTAAATTAGTTAAGAAGTAACGGGGATAGAACTTGAGGTTCTAACATGAGTTTGTGTTATTGATTTTAAAGTTGGAATCACATCAATAGATCATAAGTTTCTTATGCTTTTATTTCAAACATAATATAACGTCATGTTATGGATCATATTGGAAGAATCATATTAGTTATCGAGGTTCTAATTTTCTTTTTTAAACATAACATGACATGAGATTATGTTATTTTGTTTTTTTTGTTTGTTTGTGATAGAATCATAATAGATCATGAAGTTTTAATTTTTATTTTCAACGTAACACGAGGTTATGTTATCGTGATCCATTTCAAGAGTCCAGTTGAACATCGGTTTCTAAATCATAACTTGATGGTACAATATTTTCTTGAGGAGATCGTAATAGAACGTGCGGATCTTAAAAAAATCATAAACAATTATATGAGGTTATATTATTTGATTGTTTACATATAATCACAACAGAATATTTTGTTTTGCTATAAACTACAAAAGAGTTTAATTTAGAGGAGGAAGAAGAAAACAAATTTAAAAAACCTCCTACCTTTCTTTTGAGCAAACCTGCTGATAACGTGTGGTAGTTGTAAAATACAAGAATACTATTTTATTCTCTATCTATAATCACAATAGAACATTTTCTCTTCTTGCAAACTACAAAAGATTTTAATTTAGAGGATGAAGTACAAGAAAACAAATTTTAAAAATCTCATACCTTTCTCTTGAGCAATTCGTGCAGATAACATCTAAATGTATAGAACAAGAGTAAAAGATGAAAAGAAGACTAAGAGAAAGTGAGAAATATTATTAAATGTTGTGTATCAAATAGTTACATAGAGCCACTATCTATATTATATAAAATGGAAAAACACTCAAAATGAAAAAGTGAAAAATTGAAATGGTTAAATGAGAGAGAGACATATGTAAAAGCATATTTGATACTCTCTTATTACAACTCACTCAAAAACACATACAAAATGCTTTAATCTTCTACACATCTCATCAACCACCATCCTCACCACCACAAAAGCCCTCCACCACCGGACCACTACACCACCGCACCACTCTACCATCACATATCGTTAATTGTCTGCCGCTAGGAACCGCTGCCGCCAGGCGCGAGTACTCGCCTAGTAAAAGAGAAACGGTCGAACTTTGAAAACTGAAATGTTGAAAGTTAAAAGTGAGAAAAATGTATGGTGTAATTAATACTCTCATTAAAACACCTAATTGCTTAAAACTACAATAATTTATTCACATTATAAACTAATTAAAAGCATATCTACCAAATTAAAAACAAACAATTAAAACACCCCTTATTTAAAAGTACAATAAAATTTTCACTATGTACAATTTAAACAAGCTACAACATAATCCAAAATATAAAATAACTAAACACACTAATTAATATTATTTTTAAAATACCCTAAAATGAAATATACATGTTATTATACACATTGTAAAAATTAATAAAACACACAAAGCTTTATACAAGCTAAAAAGTTGATGGTACATATAGTTTTGAAGATCGGACTGGAACAACGGGTTCAACCGGGAACCGGTGTCGCCACCGGTCCGGCTAACCAATAAAAGCCATCCGAAAACAAAACAAAGAGGACCTGGTTCAAACTGATACAAACTGGTGAATCAGGTCTCATCAAGATCTATTTCTCCGGTTAATCGTCACTGGGTACCCGCCGACGCAACGCGCGAGTACCCTGCTATACTATTAGGATTTATAAAATCCATTAGTTAAAGTGTCGGTCACCTCAAGTATATGTATTCGTTAGAAAGCTCGTAGTCGTAGTCAAATTATGTTAATAAGTAGTTAGTTATGTAACACCGTGGAGGACGGATGGGTCTTTACCCACTGTATGCCTGATCCACAGCCTGTAGGAGGCGTGTCTTGTAAGAAACTATAAATACCCTATACCTCCCAAGGTAGAGGGTTGAAACTTCAATATCATTTTTCTTTGTTTCATCAAGTTCCCAATTCTCTCTCTACTTTCTCTCTCTAAAAATTCAAACCATACGCCCCTCTTTCATATGTTTTGATGTTTTTGTGAAATCCAATATGTTACAAATGGTATCAAGAGCCATGGTTTGATCACTCATCTTTCATGTTCTTGGATTTCTAGTGAATTTCATAAGGTTTTGGGTTTGAATGAGTTTAGACTAGTTTGCATCATTTGGATTATTTCTAGTGTTAAAGTTTGGATTTGATTGTACTTTTATGTTTAGAATCATCATAAGTGTTTAGGTTTTGATTTGGAAGGCTTGAATCATCGTGGTTGGGTTGTTTTTGGATTGAAAAGTGATGGTTTTTGAATATTGGTACTAAGCGAGTTGAGTCTCGTTGTGACTTTCTTGCGTGCGAGTTGTCGTGTTCTTTGAAGCGAGTTGTCAGATAAGCGAGTTGTACCTTAATCGAGTTGTCGTTTAAGCGTCGTTTAAGCGAGTTGCTTTGGAAGCGAGTTATCTGTTTATGCGAGTTGTCATTTAAGCGAGTTGTACCTTAAGCGAGTTGTCGTTTAAGCGAGTTATCGTTTAAGCGAGTTGCCTTGGAAGCGAGTTTTCAGCTTATGCGAGTTGTCATTTAAGCGAGTTGAGCCCTAAGTGAGTTGTTATAGAAGCGTGTTGGGTTTTATGCGACTTGACAATTAAGCGAGTTGTCTCTGTATGTGATTTGTGTTCTATGCGACTTGTCTATTAAGCAAGTTGTCTTCAAAGAGAGTTGATCAGAGTGCGAGTTATCTTGAGTGCGACTTGTCAAGTATACTACTTGTCTATTGAGACTTGTCATTTCCTCGTGTTACATTTTACGGGTTCTCTTTTGATTTAGTAAAATCCCATGAAAGAATCTATTTCCCGGTTTAATCAAAGAGTTATAAAATCTCGTAGAATTTGTAATCATGTCTACCAACGTGCCTACAATCATCTCGTCTGTTGCTGAGGACGTTCAAGCTGCAGGATCAGATACTCGTCCACCTATGTTGGACAGAACTGATTATGACTCATGGGCTCAACGAATCAGATTGTACCGCTTGGGTAAGGAAAATGGATTTAACATTCTCAAATCAATTGATGAAGGACCGTACCAAGTTGAGACTACCAGAAACATACTTGAAACTGCTGCTGATGGCTCAGTGACATTAGGATTGGATAGACCAAAGACATATGATGAACTTATTGATAAGGAGAAAAAGAGATACGATGCTGATATTAGGGCCTCAAACATTGTACTTTAGGGTCTACCAAAAGACATCTACAAGTTAATCAATCACAACACTGAAGCCAAAGCAGTTTGGGACAATGTCAAGATGCTTCTCTCTGGTTCAGAATTAACTAAAGAAGACAGAGAGTCTCAACTGTATGATGACTTTGAGAACTTTAAGATGAACCTAAGGGAAAATGTCATGGAATACTACGTGAGGTTCCACAAGCTTGTAAATGACATGAGGAATATCAAAATGACTATGCCAAATATTCAACTCAATTTAAAGTTTGTGAACAACATGAATCCCGAATGGCACAAATTTGTTACTTCAGTCAAGCTAACCAAAGGTTTGAGGCACACTAACTATGATCAATTGTTTGCATACTTGCTTCAGAATGAGAAACATGCTATGTTTGAACGAATGATCATGGAAAAGTTCAAAACTAATTATGGTGATGCAAGCTCGTCAAATGATTCAACTGCATTCTACAGAAATGTAGGAATAACCACCAAAGCATCTCAAGTGATACCAACTAGTAATGGTAATCACAAACTCATTTAAGATCCAGGGTATAAGCCTCCAGATTCAGAAACATTCATGGAAAATCTCGTTAATCAACTGTCTCTTATGGTTAGGCAAAATCTGAATCTCACTCCACACACCAACAATAATCTTAGAACAGCTTCCAATCCCCATAATCAAGCTACTGTTAGAGATGGAAAGGTAGTGGTGCAGAGTGTGCAAGGAAGACAGAATGCATACCTTCCATATAATGAGCAAGGGAATATTGGAGCTGTATATGGGAATGTTGGAGCAGGATATGGGAATGCTGGTGTTGGATATGGGAATGCTGGCGGTGGTGGTGGATATATAGGTAATCAGAATCGTGGAAGGAACATGGCTCAGGGTCAAGTAAAGCCCATTAAATGTTACAACTGTGGTGGAGAAGGACACATCGCAAGGAATTGCACTCTTCCAAAACGTCCACAAAATGCAGAGTACTTCAGGGACAAGATGCTGCTGGTCTAAGCTCAAGACAGTGAAGTAATGTTGAATGAGGAAGAATTGCTATTTCTTGCTGAGGGAAATGCCAGAACTTATGATGCTGATGTGGATGAACAGCCAGTGCAGGGTATGGGTCAGAACAATCTCAATGCATTTCAAGTCGCAGACTGTGATGCATTTGATTCAGATGTTGATGATGAACCAACTGCCCAGACCATCTTCATGCCTAATATCTCACCAATGGTAACTCCAAGGGCTTCTTCACCTAAAATGGCCACTCCTTCCAGGGAATCTATCATATCAAAGGTATTAAAACTATACGATGAGGTTGATGTGCAAAAGACACATGACAAAGTACAATCAACTAAAATTATTGAATCAGATATTGAAAATATGGGTAATAGCAATGTTTTCCCATATGATCAATATGTGAAACAAAATGAAAGTGAGATTGCACCAAGTAATGCATCTTCTGCAATCAATGATGACTATGTTTTTGATGAATTCACTGCATGTGCCCCTGATAATTCTATTATTTCTGAACTAAACGCCTATAAAGAACAAGTTGCTATATATGAACAACGTGCTAATTTTGAACTGACTACCCGTGAGCAGGAGATGGATGACCAAATGTGTACAATTATTAGAAAAAGCAATTTTAGGGAAGAAATGTTAAAACAAGAGTTTGATTCCTTACAAGAAAAGCTTAACAAAACTGTTAAACAGAAACAAGAACTTCAAGACAATGTGAAAGTACTTAAACAAGAATTCAATGCTAAGGAATCAAAACTTTTAAATGAATTTTCCAACCTAAAAACTTTGAAGAACAAACTTGAAAATAAATTGTACGTACAAGGGAACACCATTCAGACTCCTCACATGATCACTAAGCATAGAGTTCTAAGTGATAAGCATAGTGTTCCACTTGTAGATGATCCAAATCCTAAGGCGTGTAGTAAGGCTAAAGCAGCTCAAAAAGTAATCTACGATAGAAATGAGATTCTTAAGCCTAGACATAAACCCACTTGTGTTGAGTGCTCTGAGGAAGATAGAAAATTAGAAGAAGTCTCTAGAAAAACATTGGATGATAAATTTAATAGTCTCTTGTGCATAAGAGATAAAATCATCGTTAAAATACCAAATTATTCTAAGGATAACTGGATTGCCTTTAATAAATTTAGACCTCAGACCCAGCTGACCCCTGAACAAATTTTCTGGAAAAAGGATTTGGACAAACAAAAAGCTGATGATTTTATTGAAAAGAATTCCCCTTGTAGGAAATTGCCTCCTGCCACTGTGTATCCTCCAAATACACCAATGCATTTAATGCCTATAATTCTTCCCACTAATAGCAAGACCTTAATCAGCCTTTACGTAATTTACCAACTATTTGTTGATTTTGAGAAAACGTGTAAGAAGAGAATCACACCCACTGTGATAACTGAAGGGGAAAGGGGTTTTGAACAAACTAAAGAATGCTATTTAACTGAGGTCATGCCTTTCGTCAAACAACTTAAAGGACAATTTGAGAGTCTTCAAAAGGGAATGGACATAGAGACTAAAGAAATGAAAAAAATGTTTAATGATATGGAACTTGATGTCAGTATGTATGAACGTGAGCTTAAGAGTAATGAAATAGAGATAAAGAATCTGCACATCATTAATGATAATCTGGTCTCTGAATGTGTTGCTCAAGATGTGTTCTACACTGTTACAAATTGTTCTATTACCGTGTCTCAATTTCATGAATTAACTGTTACATTAAAAGTTTCCCATGATCGTGTCATTGAGCTTGAAACCATAAATTCAAAATTGCATGATAAAGTAGAACATGATGATCATGATAATTTGGTAAAACATTATTCTAAACTGGAAGTTGAATATTTTAATTTACAACTAAAATATCAACATCTCAAAGAAAATGTTAAAACCTCAAATATCAAGACATCCTCGGATGTTCCTGAGTTTGATGCAGTTTTTGAAGTAAACAAACATGACGAACATATTCGAGCTCACTGTAACACGGTCAGAAGGATGAAAACCCAAATTTCACAATTAAAGGGTGAAAAGAACAATGTGAATGGCTCCCAAATGCCTCCTCTTTTAGATTCTCAGTATTCTCAAAACTTTCTTCTTCAAAACATCATTAATGTACTACAACAAGAAAATGAGAGTTTTCTAGAAGAAAATGAAAAGGTTAAACGACACTTTAAAGAGTTATATGATTCAATGAAAGTCACTCGTGACAAGAACAATGAAAAAATAACTTCTTTGCAAAAGGAAATTGAGAATCTGAAGAGTTAGGTAAAAGGGAGAATGCCACTTGTTAGTAATGAGAATGTTGCATCAAAGGCATATGCGGATTCTAAGTATACTGTGACTGTAAAATATATTCTTTCTCATCTTAGAAATAACGAAATTGTGTTTCATGCCTATTTCTGTCACCTTAAGGATAGTCTAGAATGTCTCTGTGAGATTGTAGAAGAGGATCGCATAAATAAACCACTTGATAGTGAAATTAGGTATGCATACTTATATGCCAAACAATCTCAGGAGCTTTTAGAATGTTTAAGAGCAACATGCCCTAAATCCTTTTGTGAGAAAAATAAAGCTGTTATGCCTTGTTCTATGCCTAGTGCTAAGCATGCAACCCATGATATGCCTTGTTCTGTGCCGAAAGTCAAGCATGTGAGCTTTGATGTGCCTAAAAGTACTTCAGATCCCAGCACTTCTAGATCAGGAATGCAAAAAATAGCAAAACCAACTAATGTTCCCATAATTCCCTTTACAGGAGTAATCAGTGGTACAAAAGCGAGCGGGTCAAAGCCTCCAGGCAATACAAAGCAAGATAGGACCTCGCAAGATAAGAGTGATCAATGGAAGAAAGTAGAAGAACACCCTAGGAAAATTAAGTTTGATTTGAATAAAACGAATCGTGTTAATTCTAGTATTAGCTATAAGCGTACTGTAATTAATTCGAATTCTGCTACTATTTACAAAACATGTAATGAATGCTTGATTTCTGGTATTAATCATGAATGTGTTGTGAATGAGATGAGTAATACTGCAAAATCTCCTGTTAAAATGGTTAACACTAGATAGTAGGATAAAAAGGTCAGAAGACCAAGGAGGAAGAGGGCTAGAAAACATTGGAAACCAATAGGAAGAAAATTTAGTAATGTAGGTTATCAATGGATACCTACTGGCCGTAAATTCAATCTTAATGAGTTGTGCCCTAAATTATCTAGATCAATGCCCATTAGGAAATGGATGCCTACTGGTAGAACTATACCGTTAAGAAGTGAACATACTTTGAATAGATCTACTGTTACTACTAGTCCGACATCTACCTCTAACGATTTCATTGACTCTTTTTCTGATGTGGATGTTCCAATCTCGTTTTCAAACCAAGTGGAACCCATTCTCGCATGGGGATCCAAACTATCTAGTTATCCATACTTGTCTATGTTCAACTGCAGGTCGTTTAAATCGTTATGTGGTACCTGGACTCAGGCTGTTCCAAGCATATGACTAGAGATAGCTCGCGGCTCATGAACTTCGTGAGTAAATTTATCGGGACTGTTAGATTCAAGAATGACCATTTTGGTGCAATTATGGGTTATGGAGATTATGTGGTTGGTGATAGTGTAATTTTCCGAGTATACTATCTTGAAGGTCTTGGTCATAATTTGTTTTCTGTCGGTCAATTCTGTGATTCTGATTTAGAAGTGGCTTTTAGAAAACATACTTGTTTCATTAGAAAACTTGATGGTGTGGAACTTTTAAAAGGAACACGTGGTACAAACTTATACACCATCTCTATCGAAGATATGATGAAGTCTTCTCCAATCTGCTTGTTGTCAAAGGTTTCGAAAACAAAGTCATGGTTATGGGATCGTCGTCTCAATCACTTGAACTTCGGCACCATTAATGACCTTTCCTAGGAAGGACCTAGTAAGAGGCTTACCCAGACTAAAGTATGATAAAGATCATCTTTGTTCATCATGCCAATTGGGAAAAAAGCAAGAAATATGCCCACAAACCCAAACCTGCAAACTCAGTTATGGAAGTTCTTCATACTCTTCATATGGATCTGTGCGGACCCATGAGAGTGCAAACGATGTATAGGAAGAAATATGTATTAGTCGTTGTTGATGACTACTCTCGATTTACTTGGGTTAAGTTTTTGAGGACAAAGGATGAAACTCCAGATGTCATCATCAAACTTATCAAACAGCTGCAGGTTCGACTTAACAAGACTGTTAGAATTATTCGAACAGACAATGGCACTGAGTTTGTTAACAAAGACCTAAGTCAACTTTATGAAAGCATTGGAATCAGTCATCAAAGAAGTGTTCCACATACGCCTCAACAGAACGGTGTAGTTGAAAGACAAAATCGGACCCTTGTTGAAGCTGCACGAACAATGCTAATTTACTCAACGGTTCCAATGTTTCTTTGGCCTGAAGCCATTGCCACTTCTTGCTACACCCAAAATCGTTCCCTCATACACACCACTCATGGAAAAACTCCATACGAACTTGTCCATAAATGGAAACCTGATCTCTCCTACCTTCAGTGTATTTGGTGCTTTGTGCTATCCAATGAATGATGGTCAAGATTTAGGTAAATTAAGAGCTAAGGCGGACATTGGAGTTTTTGTGGGTTATGCACCAAACAAGAAGGGTTACCGAATCTACAACAAAAGAACTCGAGATATCATGGAAACTATTCACGTCACGTTCGATGAGCTGTCTGGGCAAATGGTTCCAGGACAATCAAGTTCTGGACCCGCATCTCAACATTTGTTAAGTAGTCCCATTAGTTCTTCTCTTGTACAAAATCCCTCACCATAAATTCCATATGTACCCCCTTCGGAAGATGAGTTGAAGAAATTGTTTGATCCAATGTTTGATGAACACTATGAGCCTATTGCTAATGATCAACCTAATCCATCAACAGAGGCTGCCCCTAACCCAGTCAACGTAGATAACTCTTCAGTTTCTATGTCATTGAGTCAAGAAGCGCCTACTGCTGATCAGTCATCATCATCATCAAATCCTCAGTCATCGAGTATACATCATGGAAATGTTTTTGACACCTATGTTGGAGATAGCCCCTTTGCTACTCCTAAAGATGCTCCATTTGAGAACATATTTTCTCCTGAACCAACTTCAGAACCATCTTCCTCAGGAGATCCTAACTTGGCAACTTCAGTTCCTCAACTACAACCACAAGAACACCTTAGAAAATGGACACATGACCATCCATTGGACAACATCATTGGAAACCCTTCTCGTCCAGTATCCACTCATAAACAACTTGAAACTGATGCCTTGTGGTGCTTCTTCAACTCCGTACTATCTAAGGTCGAACCAAAAGACGTTAAAACAACCATGACTGAAGACAGCTGGTTCAATGCCATGCAAGAAGAAATTCATGAGTTCGATCGACTAGATGTATGGGAATTAGTACCTGCTCCTGACTGTGCTATGATCATTGCTCTAAAATGGATCTTCAAAGTAAAACTTGATGAGCATGGTGATGTGCTAAAGAACAAGGCTCGATTGGTTACAAAAGGATACCGTCAAGAGGAGGGTATTGACTTTGAAGAATCATTTGATCCAGTTGCACGTATCAAGGCAATCAGAATCTTCCCGGCTAACGCTGCCAGTAAGAATATGGTAGTCTATCAGATGGATGTAAAGACGGCTTTTCTTAACGGAGATCTGAAAGAAGTAGTATACGTCAGCCAACCTGAAGGTTTTATGAATCCAGAGCATCCTACTCATGTCTATCGCTTGAAGAAGGCCCTTTACGGTTTGAAGCAAGCTCCAAGGGCATGGTACGACACGCTATCAAAGTTTCTTGTATATAATGGATTCAGTAAATGAGCAGTTGATCGGACTTTGTTCACTAGAAAGTCAGGCAAACACTTAATTCATGTTCAAATCTATGTTGATGATATTATTTTTTCCTCGACTGACCCCAATGAATGTGACCATTTTTCTAAGGAGATGGGCTCCAAATTTCAAATGTCAATGATGGGACAAATGTCATTTTTCTTGGGATTACAAATTTCACAAAGTCCCAGAGGCATTTTAATCAATCAATCTAAATACGCTAATGAAATCTTAAAGAAATTTGGATTTGATTCTTGTGACCCTATTGACACTCCCATGGTGGAGCATACTAAACTGGATGAGGACCACTCAGGGATCATGGTTGACCAAACTAAATATCGTAGTATGATTGGGTCCCTGATGTACCTTACTGCCAGTAGATCAGACATTCTGTTCGCTGTATGCATGTGTGCTAGATACCTGGCTAAGCCTACCAAAAAGCACCTTGAAGCGGTTAAACGGGTCTTTCGGTATCTCCAAGGAACCATCAACATGGGACTTTGATACCCGAAGGACACCGGTATGTCACTAATAGCATATGCAGATGCTGACCATGCAGGGTGTCAAGATACACGTCGAAGCACGCCAGGAGGTGCTCAGTTTTTGGGTGATAAGCTTGTGAGTTGGTCTTCAAAGAAACAAATGAGTACCTCTATATCCTTTATAGAGGCAGAATACATAGCTATGTCATCTTGTTGTGCTCAAATCCTATGGATGAGATCCCAATTATCTGACTATGGCTTTGAATTCAACAAAATCCCTCTGTACTGTGATAACAAGAGTGCCATTGCTCTCTCATGCAACAACGTTCAACATTCAAAAGCAAAGCATATCGACATTCGACATCATTTCATCAGGGAGCAAGTGGAGAACGGTGTGGTGGAACTATATTTTGTGAAGACTGAATATCAGTTAGCAGACATCTTCACCAAAGCTCTTCCTAATACTTGTTAGAGTATTCGTTATTAATATAATTGAGGTGTTTAAGAGTTATTGTTACTGTTCTTCTTTTTAAGGTTGAATATTAATATTTAACAAGTTATTATCAAGTCAGTTTCTATAAGGATCGTTTGCTCAACTGGGATCAACAGACTGGTTGTTTTCCATCTCCATTAATTTGAGTGAGTTGGTTAAGCTTATTCCTTGGATCTTCTGAATCAAAGTATTAGAACCAAAGCTCTGATACCACTTGATGGATCTAAACAAACACCCTTTGTTAGTGATACTTTGATTTATATTAATAAGTACGCGGAATATACTTAGTAATACTCATAATATGGATTGTATGATGTATTGTAAGTGAGAACAATGTAACACAAAGCTTCAATATTATTAAGAAAAATACGAGTGATCTTGTTTATCGCTAGGGTTACACCTTGAAGCATACGTACCAAGAACAATGACCTAGGATCTCCTTTTATAGCATAAGGAGTCCTTTACAAGATAAGTATAATGATAACTATATAGAATATACACAAGATTTTTTCTATACTTATCTATATACGACTACATAACAATTATCCTATTAGTAGTGGTAATAATATGTACTAGCAGTGGTAATGTGTTTCCACTGCTAGTGCATTCTTCAGCAGTGTCTTCCATAAGCCTATCAGTGATAACTGTTAGCTTTATTCCCAACAAACCACCCATGTCGAACCGGGTTTCAAAACATTATGTTTAATCCCCAAATCTTCAAACTTTTATTATTTTTCGTTTATAACCTATAAACTTTTTTTTATCACAAAACGATCTGTTGCAATAAAATCCCGTTGCTATGCACGGGTACTCGTCTAGTTTATAACTGATATGCTAATTATCCAATCTTAAATTTATGGGCAAATGGCACAAAAAGGTACTAAACTTAGGGTCTATTTCCAATTAAGGTAATTTTCTTTTTTCTTGCACAAAAAGGTTGCCAACAATTTTTTAGTGGATTCAAGTTTTTTACTAACTTTCCGTTAACAAATAACAACTATTATTGTTAATTTTACGTTTTTTCTAACTGACAGTTTTATCAAGATTAGGGGTATGAAATTCAAAACTTATAATATTCGTTTACGTAAACAAAATGAAAAACTGTCTTCCCCAATTGATTGTACAATAAATCGTACGACTAGGGCTTGTGATGGTGATCGAAGGGTATGAGGATGTTGTGCTTGTGCCAAGCTTGTAGCCAATCTGCAATAAGAAATAGGAAACACTTTGTTTAGTGATTACGCAGGGGTTAGACCTTGCGAACCACCCCCGGCGTACGAATAAGTATGTGTTATAGGATGTAGTGTTGAGTGAACATACCCTCAGTAATGATTTGTCCCAAATATTTATAGAGAGGAAAATAGGCTTCGAGAGTGTTTACACATGTTTCGGTGATCACGGCGGCGTCCCATGATTTATGGTAACTGCTAAGGCTTAATCCCCACTCTCTCTGCCTTGGCGGGAAAGCTAAGTGAGAAAGAGGGGATGTGGGTTGGACCAAGTCATTACCTTCTTTGTCTTAGTATCCTCAAGGTCATACCCCGAAGGGCTTAGGCCTTCGATTGGCGAATTCCCAACTGGTAACCATATCAATGATGAATGGTTTTACGCCTACGATGACTTCAGAAGACTGACTTAGTCCTTTGAAATGAAGGTTCAACTGAGGCCGAAAAAGAGTCCTTCGACCTGATCGGATGGTATATCATCAAGCCTCCCAGTTGAAAGTGATATGTACAAACAAGGATATATTGCTTACGACTCAAAAATGCACACACGAAATCCCCTTTGTCACAAATCTGTACATAAGGTGTTAGTTGCATATGTGCTAAGTGCGCATTTAATGCAAGTACTTATAATCAAACTACCCTTATCTCGGTAAATGAAAACGTCTTTTCAAATTTTGAAAGAAGTTTGAAGTCCGGATAAGTGGTGATCCGATAACACGTGTATGGCTAAGATATGAAGTAAAAGAGGGTATAAAAAATTTTGTATGGTGAACCCTAAATCACTTTTACCATCTGCCCAAAATTTACACACACACATCATTGTGCTTCCATTCATCTGTTCGACCATAAGGTAACGTATTCCATCCTCCGAAATTTAGTGTATGGCTAAGATATGAAGAAAAAGAGGGTATAAAAAATTTTGTATGGTGAACCCTAAATCACTTTTACCATCCGCCCAAAATTTACACACACACATCATTGTGATTCCATTCATCTGTTTGACCATAAGGTAACGTATTCCATCCTCCGTGTTAGAATCACTCCTAAACCTTAATTCAAGTGTTAGTTTCTCATATGTAATAGGTAGCTTATTGTGGCCATTATGTTTGTTTAAGGTCAAGCTTATGTAGAAGGCCCATAAGCTTAGGCCCATGTCAAATAAGGAAAAGGGAAGGAGTGGGAGTGTTGCCCTAGCTCCTTGCCTATAAATACTATGTAATAACCCTCACTTGAGGGTTGGTTGTTCAAGTTATTTTCTTTCACTACACTCTACGCATAACCGTGTCGTTATATCGTATGTTTGTGTTTGATTTCTTGTTCAATCGCCTTAATCTCTTTCTAGTAAGCTTGTGTTGTAAAACTAGTGACACATCAGTGGTATCAATCGCCTACTAGTTGGGTGAATCGTTTTGTTTTTGAAGTGGGTTTTTGGTCCTACACGTAAAACAATGGTTTGATACTTTGGTTCGCTTAAAAACTCGTTTTTTACACTTTTTAATCCAAGATTCTTGTACTTTCAATAATTTAAGGTGTTAAAATAACTGTTTTTGGCAAAAAGTTTCAAACTTTATGCGTGGATCATCTTTTTTAAACTAGTTTTTGAACGAGGGTGTAAACCTACGCGTAACTGTTTTAGAAGCTTTGGATCACCAAGTTTCACACTTTTGTGTTATTTTGGTGATATTGAAGCTATTTCATCACAAAAATCTGGTTTAGAAACATCTTTGGGCAAAAGTCATTTTACGAGTAGAACTACGCGTATCAAAATCCTAATTCTACGCGTAACTTTATCCTTGGTTTGATCTTTAGTTTCGTGGTTTACTCCGTGTTTTCTTGCTTGGATAAGCCTGAAAATACGTCGACTTTGGATATCTTTTGCACTGTGATAGTGTAAAAGATCACTTGGGATAAAACCCTAAAATTACGCATAAGCATAAAGCTTACGCGTAGAAAATCCTACGCATAAGATTTATCTTACGCATAAGCCTAGTCTTACGCATAAGGTAATCCTATGCCTAACTTTGTGTCTACACATAACTTTAGTGTCTTTTCCCTACTTACGCGTAAGCTAAACCTACGCGTAACTCTTGATTGTTACGCGTAACTTTGGTGTTTTTTTACGTATAAGTGCTACTTGGTTTGTTGTGATTTCTACGCCTAAGGATACTTCATCAACAAAGGTTCATTCGACTACAAAGATCCATCAACACAAGTTATCAAAAAAAAAAAAAAAAAAAAATCAAATTTTAGTAAAATTTATTTTTTAGGGGAGACTAAACGTTCAATTTTTACGCGAGATTCAAATTTTGGTTTAACTGTGAAAATTTTGGTCAAAAATTCAAATTTTTGGGCCTAAATTCAATTTTTTCGGGTAAAATTTGGCGTCAAAATTGTCATATCTCAAAATTTTTTTACAACCTTAGAATTGAATTTTATAGTGAATTTCCAATTTTTGAGAGTCAAAATTTTTCAAAATTATTTTTGGAGAAAAATTGCAATTCACTATATTGACCTTCTGTGTGCTATATCGACTTTGCACCTTTTCTTCTCTTTGATTCTTCTGCAGAGCTGTGAAATGGATTCTAAACATAAAGATCCATTTGTGGCATTGAAAGAAGGATACATGGCTCTGGCTCTGGCATTGAAGCGTCAGACAACATCAAATTCTCGATATCCCGCAGTCGTGCAAGGTGAAAGAGTTGATGTACATGAAAGGAATGCTCAAATGGACGTTGAGAATGTTGTGATTACTGCAACTGTCGGTAATGCGGACAATGAGGTTGTAGCATTGGAAAAGCAGGATGACATCAGCAAATCTGGAGAAGATATCATACTTAACTACGACACCGAGCCCAACTGTGACGAAGAACAAATGGTTGAGGAAGATATCTTACCCACCTATGACACTGACTCAGAACAGATGGTCGAGGTACAATATACTGTTGATCATATTCTGACTGCAAATGCGACACAACATACTGAGCAACCTGAATTTAGTAATGAAGGAGAGGTTGACCAGTGTGTTTTACAATGTCCAGACAACTATCTCATGTCTGAGCCCTTACTTGTTAACAATTCAACTGAAACGTCAAATCAAACTCTTGAATCTGAAATCATTCTTCTCAAAAAGACCATTGCTCAGTTTCATAAAGATTTTTCAAAACTAGAGGCACATTGCATCTATCTTGAACTTAAATTACAAAACAAATCTTTTTCTTCAGAACACAATGGTCAGTATTCAAATGAACAAAGTAATCGTGTGGATACATTAGTAAAAGAAAATGAGCATTTAAAGGCTCAAATTCAAGCAAAGGGGCTGGCACATGTTGCTTTACAAAACAAACTGAGATGATTAACTGACAAGAGTGTGGATACTAATTTTGCAAAACCAACAACCTTGGGGAAATCGTCTCTAAAACCAATCAGAAACCAATCAGTTGTTAGACATCCAACTGCTTTTAAATCTGAACGTTCAAAATCGTAAAAACCACGGTTTCCCTCCCAAGTTGTTGAGAATAATCATTTGTCAAAACTAGTCACTCCACATTCCGGGCCCAACAATAATGCTTCTATTTCTATTAAACATGTTTCTATTATACCTGTACAAGTGGCTGCTTCTGGCCAATCTAGGATTAGTTCGAACACTGTGTCTAAACCGAGCATTAAACGTAAAAATTCATATGATTCAAATGACGCATACAAGAACTATGATCTAGAAAAGGCTAGGAAAAGGGCACTACTCCAAAAGGATGTAATCTTAGGTTCACGACCTAGTGTATCACCTTCGAGTGTATTACTGAACACTACTTGTAGTGGCAAACCAAAACCTAAGTTAACTCAAACAGTTAGAAATAAACCCGTTGATCTAAACGTAAAATTTCAGAAACCTAATAGGTGGATCAATATAGGACGCAAGTTCTTCCCAAAAGAAGTTTCAACATCCCTTAGATCTAACCTTAGATGGATACCAACGGGTAGAGTTTTCAACATTGTTGGTCTTAGGTAGATTCCTACAGGCAAGATATTAAGTAGTTGCACCATAACAAGTGTGAAACCCTCTACATCCATCCCTGAGGTAGGAAAGGAAATCATCAAAATAGCATGTTCAGGTGTCAAGAATATAATTGACACTACATCTTTATGCCTCTAACATCTGGAACCCAGTTACACTTGGGGATCCATGTTTCTTCTTTCTTGCCCCCTTCTATTTTTCTATGCAGGTACAACAGCTATGGCAACTACTGCAAAACAGTGTAGGACCCGTTTCTCACCGTAAAAAATATCATGATCCATCAGTTGTTCCACCATTGTACATAATCGTCATGAATTGGAAACATTGCTTGCTCATCTGATTAAAGATTCTGCCAAAAGTCGTGCTTCAGATGTATCGAATGTTTCCGCTACACAACCGATAATACTCTAATTTCTGATACACCTGAATCTACAACAACAACTGAATCTTCTATAACAGAAGATCAAACTGCTTCCAACAACAATGTTACAGCTAATGATCAACATTATGAACAGAGAAGTTTTATCAGCAGTTGACTCTCTCGAAATATTTTTGGTACTTCACACTTGTTCGATCAGTTGGACATACATGGTCTCGCTGTCTCCTTATACATGGTTTCGCTGTCTTCAGTTCATCATCAACATATGTGGTGTATGATTCTGAATCATTGAAAACATCGAGGGGGAGAGATTGTGTAGGTGGTCATTGCTTCCTTGTTCTTCTACATGCTTCTTTGCGAAAACCCAATGCCTTCTTGAATTCCTTCAATTAGGGGGAAGAAATAAGACGATATGTGGCTCAAACGTCTCAATTTGGTGTTATCGTCTCAATTTCACGGGTGATCTTGTGTGAAGTTACCCAAATATGATGTTATGATGCCTCACACACGGTCTTGGTATCGAGTTATTGCATATTCACAGTGATTAGTATTCCGAAAGACCACAACATTCAGGGGAAAGTCGTATCATTTCGTCTTTCGTGGTTTGTTTGGTGTGATGCGTCTACATACATGAGATGATCTTGTTGATTTCTGGCATGTTACCCTCGAACGGATCTTCCGCAATTAGACAAATTTTTTTTGTGTGGTTTACTGCTCATCTACAAATTCCGCTGCATACTGAAACCTTCAAAAGTTAGAGGAAATGTAGACTTCATCAAAGTTTCAAATCTGCTAAAGATAGTTGTCAGTTTGGGGGGAAGCTGATTCTTAAACTTTATCACAATGGCTTGTGCACACATAACAGTGTACAACCCGTTCTTGTCAAGAAAGGACCCTGTGGTACGCTTCAGTGCCACAATCCTTATAAAAGGAGCTAAAGCTTCTTACTTTTGAGTAAAACCTATCAAACCTTTAATTTTTCAAGGTTTTGCTCAAAAGGGCAAGTACTACCCCGTATCATTTTCAAAACCTCAACCGTTTATATCACTTGCTAAGGGGGAGTATTTGAATTAAAAATTTGTTCACAATTTGTTCATAGTGGTCATCTTCCCGCAACACTCGAAATGGTCATATTTATTCTCAACTTTTCAAAAATAACATTTTATATGCCATTTTTGAGGGGGAGAAAATTATGTGATAAGAAATATGTTGTGTAAATGAAAATGAATCTTTGTGTAATAGACTTAACCAACGAATTGACGGTACTAAACTGTTAGTAACTCGAAAAGACTTGTCTGGGACGGGTAATAATTTCAAGCTGGTTCTCGAGTAATGTAAACGTGTCTCACAAAGGACTTGTCCGAGTAGAAAGTACCATTCGAGAATCTCTTGGTAGACATGAACTCTGACGAGTATGACAACCTTTCGAGGCTTGTCTACACCTTCAAGGTAGTTATTATAGCTAGTTGTCACCTAAAAGCTGACAATGTAACTCTTTAACTATGCAACGTAACCGTGTCTCGCGGGGGAGTGTCTATCTTGAGTTGATCAATTTAAAAGTGCGCGCTCTTCCCACACAGTGCATATTTCCGTCAAAACTCTAAAGCACATGTGGAGGGGGAGTATTTCTGCTAAAAGATAAAACTCTCATAGTGGTTCAAACATGTTTTTCATTTAGAAACCCTTTGAGAGATCTTCTTGAAAATTGGTTTTATGGCAACATAGGTTAGTCATGGAGTGATAAGGTGACTAAGGTTAGTAATAACCGTCCTATGATCCGCCAGAGCCGGAGGGATCTACCCAAGGACATCACAAATAGTTAGTACTTAGAAGTCCTTAGGTACGATTATAAAAAGGAGAAAATGAGAATCGGAGAAAGAAGGAGTTGAAGAATTAAAAAGAAATGCAAAGAAAAGGGTGAAAAGAAATAGCCCTCCAAATTATTCAACTTAGGGCAGACATCGGGTTTAATTCATATGCTACTGGTTGCACTTAGTGACGCTGGTATTGAAGATTAAAAGTTGTCATGGACCCAGTGACGCATGCACTATACCTTCTTAGCCACTCAAGTTTCTCTCAAAAGAAGCTTGTTTCATTCTCACAGGGAACCCTACGTAAACTATTGGCTTTCTCTTAGAGATCGCTGGTATTGAAGAAGGAGACCCTCTCCTTAGTCTCCGCTCAGGAAAACCAAAACGCACTATTGAGTCTAGAGCCATGAGATTCATCAAAAGATCTCTTAGGTACACTTGACATTTCATCACTTGATGTTCAACAATAAGAACATCAGTGGTACATTATCGAGTCCTTCACAGATCTGAGCAATCTGTCGAGAACATTTATGAGAGGTTCACAACTGTGATCCTCAGTGATTGAATGGAAACTCCTGCTAGGGTAAACATCAAACAACCCTGACAGCAGGTCACTTCGGTAACTCCTTGTGGATTACGCTTAGTGTGTCTCAAACGGTCTACAGTCGTGAGGTGATGCTTTGGTGTTCCTCAGCGACTCATTTAAACTATAGGCGTACTTCGGTACATCGCGTTATCTCACTTGTGGGACTCCAGTTCAGGAACGGCCTTTGTGAGAATTAGAGTTGTGTTTTCACACTATGCTGTTAACACTCTCGAAGTTCAAACTTGTAAGTGCCGGAATCCGCTTATTACTAACCGTTTTAAATGTTTTCTTCTTATGGAAGCTCCGGAGCGGGATGATCGTGCAAATTCTTCTCATGCTCACGCCAACATCATCACTAATAGAAGTTCTATCCAAAAGCAACACAACAGTCAGAATGACTCTTCGTCAAATCAAAGAATCTACAAAGTTAAAGACTTAAAGAACTTCATCAGTACTGAATTCCAACGTCAAAGAGCGTGTGACCATGTTGAAGAATGACGTGGAGACACTGTAGGGGCGAAACAGACCTGAGACAGACTTGATGCAGACAACAACATACTATCACTTTCATCACAAAGAACAATGATCAAAGAACAAAGTTAAAGATGATGTCAAAGCATAAGTGTTCAAAGAAAACTATCTCTCTACACTTGGGAGATTGTTCGAATCAAGGCATTTCTTCTCACAAGAAAGAAGAATGTCAGAAGACGTCAAAGCTACTATTACATCAACGCCTTCACCGTTCTTCATCACCAACACTTGAGGGAGAGATTGTTGGAATCACTCCTAAACCTTAATTCAAGTGTTAGTTTCTCATATGTAATAGGTAGCTTATTATGGCTTTTATGTTTGTTTAAGGTCAAGCTTATGTAGAAGGCCCATAAGCTTAGGCCCATGTCCAATAAGGAAAAGGGAAGGAGTGGGAGTGTTGCCCTAGCTCCTTGCCTATAAATACTATGTAATAACCCTCACTTGAGGGTTGGTTGTTCAAGTTATTTTCTTTCACTACACTCTACGCATAACCGTGTCTTTATATCGTGTGTTTGTGTTTGATTTCTTGTTCAATCGTATATCCTTGATGCGTGTGTTGTAAAACTAGTGACCTATCACTCCGAACTTTAGTTTTCTTAATTTCTTTTGCGTATATCCTTGATGCGTGGGTTCGGGGTCGAAAAGAGTTCCTTTTCTACGAGCAAGTTTTTCAACCCTTTAGGCAGTGTACCTAATTGTTGTAGTGTAGTATGGGGTAAACCGAGGTGATTGATTCGTTCTCTAGGGGAATAGAGATGCTAGAAAGAGATGTATGACGAGATGGTAAGGTTGAGGGGGATTATTTTTGGTATTTTTTATGTTTTTTTAAAGCAAGTAAATATCTCGGGGTATAGGAGTTGGGGGTGGTACTTCTACCGATTTCAACTACTTTTATAACTAATTAACTAATTAACTAAGGATAGATTATGCTAATTGTGGGTGTGCTCATATGATGATTAAAGATGTGTTTGCTTAGATGTTCTTACTCTATAGTTATATCTTATTGGTCGGTTGAATTGTCACATCCTCATCTTAATTGGTGTGTTGTATTTTGTTTGGTCATAGGGGGTGCCTAATTCCCTAGTTCTATGAATTGTAACTCTCCTCTAAACTATCCAAGATCAGCAAGTACATAAGTATATCCTCCGAATACTCTACTATCAACAAGCAACAACTCACGCAATAAACACAACGAATGGCCTAGGTACTCCTAAGCTTTTTTGCTAGTTAGGACCTTCAAGCATGCAACAATTAAAGAATAAGTCAGTTTTCCTTACTCTAGTGTCTACCAATTAAGACAAGAGACAACCTAACAATAATTAACAACTAGGTTTCATAGATCTAAGCAAATACAATGATAATTTAGCTACTCATGTTAAACAAGCAAGCATACACACAAACAATTAAACATGGGGTAGAAATAATGAAAATATGGATTAACAAACTTATCTCTTGATGTCAAATAGGGTATGGAACCCTAAATACTATCCAAGTCAGACTACAAATGAATTAGGGTTTGCTCTCCAAATTTCTACCTCTTAAAATACAGAAAAATCGAATTCTATATACAAATTTATAAATGCGACAGCGTCACCTTTTGCTAGTGACACCGTCAGGTCGCCGTCATTAGGTTGGTTTCGTTTGGGCAAACTCATAGTTGGGACGGTGTCAGTTGATATGTGTGACGCCATCAGTATTCATGAAGGACGTTGTCTAAGATTGGTTCTTGGGCGTCTGGTGTTGAAAATGAGAGAGACACCTTCGAGAGTTTAGGCGTGACGCCGTCAGGTTGTAGAACCAGAATTTATTCGGAGCCGTCACTTGTATTTTGATCAGATTTCAGGATGAGGGACGGGATCGCCCTTTGATTAGGATGCCATCAGGCTTGCTGGATGGCCTTTGATCTTGACTTTGCCATTTTCTTTATGTTTTCGCTCCTTTACGTCCAAATATGCTTTATTCCAGCATTTTGTGAAAGATATTGGTTATTGTAAACACACAAATACACTTAAGTATGATTCGACCTAAAAGAGTTTTAGAGAGAATATAGAGAGAATGAAAACTTCTAGTGAGAGAAAGTAATGTGTTATTGGCAAAAAACCTAAAACCGATTCTCCCTTGGCAAAAAACCCTAAACTACTCTTCTAATCGGATTCCATTTTCTCTACTTAAATCTTTGTGTTTTCATGCATCAATTCATTTCAAGTTACTGATTAACATTCGTGTTAATTACTTTCTTGATCTGATTTCTGCTTTGAATCGCAAGTTTTAGGTTGATTTTGTGATATCAGCCTTTAGGGTTTCTTTGCGATTTGGTTACTAACAACGGCCTTTAATTTTTTCAATCTATCTTTCTGCCAGGTTCAATTACTTTGATGGGCTAGATCTTTGGTGCTTATAGCGTTTTAAACCCTAACTTTGGTTAGGGTTATCTATATATCATGGTTGATTGCTGCATGCTGGTCAAGTTCTGTATACTTTTCTTTTTTGTACGTGGGTTTTATAGATATAGAGAAGGGTTTTCGGACTAACATAAGTGCTTCTAAAGATAAGATTAGTGGTGGTAAAGTGTCGAGTGGTAGTGCTTTACAACCTGAGTTTGACACACAATTTACCGAGACTTCATCGAGTGGTTTTTCTGCACCTCCTGTAGTGTCTTCAAAAAATGGTGTGACGAATACTTGTTGGCTTGGTATATCTTCTGCATCGGTTACACCTGAAGCTACATGTGTTGGTTCTGTTACTAATGAGGAGACAAGGGATGACACAGGTACTAATGATACGTAATACCCTATGGCTTATCCACTAAAGGCACCATTGGTCGATAATGGTGAAAACAATGGTATTGATAAGGTGGTTTTAGATGCTTGTAAGGACTTTGAGGCTACAATGCACTAGATCCAATTGAAGAATGCGAAGGTGGCTGCATCTAATGCCTCACATCAGGTTGCTTCTATTAAAAACACTCCAAGTGTTTTGAAACAGCTTACTACTACAGTGACTGCTAGTGGGAAGCCCGCTTCCTATGCAGGTGATCCTATGAAACGAATGTATAACTTTGGTAGGTTGGAGTGTAGCAATAAAACCAAAGGGGTTGATCTTTCCATCCCGATGAAAGTAGTTGAAGAGGTGAATACCAGATTTGAGATTACTCTATATGGCTATTTGATAAGGTTTTAAAAGGTACCATTTTGAGGGGTCGTTTTAGCCCTTATTTGATCACTTTTGTATCCGTTATTGCTTAATATCGTTCTTTTTCACTTTTTAGGTCTCTTAAAGGCAAAATGCTGGAATGGCACTTATTTGGACGAAAAGGCGCGAATATATGAAGAAAATGACCAAAGTCAAAATCGAGACACTCACAACTGCTGAAAATAGAAGGCGACGGCGTCACGTGCTAATTGCGCCGTCCAAGGATTTTTGTGACGGTTCAGAACCCAAAACTCGTATTTTCAAGTGACGACGTCTAGTTGTAAAAGAGTAGGCCGTCGCTACTCAGACGGCCTAGATTCAATCCAGACGACGTCAGAATCTGAAGAGGACGGCGTCACGGACCTAAGGTGACGCCGTCGCAAGGTTAACGTGGCCAAGACGAAACCCTAATGACGGCGACACGACGGCGTCACAAAACATAAGGTGACGCCGTCGCATATGTAATCTTATATATAGAATCCGAATTTTTCAGTTTTAGAGGGAGTCTTTTGGAGTGAAAACCTAAAACCGAACCTAAGGTGTCTTGTACAGTATTTTAGGGTTTTAAAACCTATCTTACATCAAGATAAGTATTTACTTCATTAATTCAATTATGTCTTTGATTATTTGTGTGTATGCTTGCATGTTCTCCATGTCCGGCTAATTTATTTGTGTGTTTGCTTAGGAAGTATGAAACTTAATTGTTGAATATTGATTGGTTGTTTCTTGTCTTAGTTGATCAATGATCTAGTAATACGATAGATCATTCGTTGTGTACTTAATGCTTGATTCATCTTTGTGAACCTTAGAATATGATTACCTGAGTAGTTGTAGGCTAAATTATCCAAAAGTGCCTTAGAGTAAGAGTTTATCATCCCTAGTGGGTTTTGTAGACGAGACCCTTTGGTAAGTTCAAAGAGTTAGGGAGAAACGCATACCCTACAACTTTAGACACACAACGCAACTAAGAATAAGGACGTGACAACTCAACTATCAATAGGAGATAATTAAGGAGTAGTACAACCTAAGTAAACACATATTTAAACTATCATACGAGCACACATTAATTAGACATAGACTCCTACAACCTTAGTTTAGATAATTAGATAATAGTAGAGTAATCGGTAGAAATACCAAAACCCCCCAATCCAATACCCGAGATTCGTACCTTTCCATTTCATAAAATATAAAAATACCAAAAAATTATCTTCCTCAACCGTAACCTTAGCGTAGTAACTTCTTACTAGCATTCCTATTCCCCTAGAGAACGATATCAATACCCGTGGCTTACCCTAATTACTACACTACAACGATTAGGTTCACTGCCTAGGGTGTTATAAAACTCGCTCGAAGAAAAGGAAGTTTCCTTGACCCCGAACGACGCGTGTAGCGTTATCAAGTTTTTGGCACCGATGCCGGGGAATAGAATAGCTAGTTAGTAGTCCACCTCGTTTAGGTTCTTTGCTTGATTCCTATCAAGTAAATTTTTCTCATTTTTTAGCTTTCTCTTAGTCTATCCCCCTTCTTTGTGTTTGTGTTCGTAAAACCCTTTTCATTTGTCGCTATGGCAAGTGAAATTGCATTTGCATCATTAACAAATGAGGAATAGTTGAATTTCGCAGATTGGTTTGGTTTTAGTTGTTCTAATAAATTTGTGAGTGAACTTAGAGATATCCAAAAGGAGATGGGTGTAAGGTTGGATGGATTTGATATATTCTGTACTTGTGTGGCTTCTATTCAACAATCGTTGTCAGGATCAACTCCTTTTAGTGACACCATCTGGAGAATTTTTCAGAAAAGCCTCCTATGCATAAACCATCAATTGAATGATCTTAGGCACCATGATCAAAAAGACCTAGTTTTTAAGAACATGGAACCTAAACCCGAACAAGATTGTGAGATAGTTATAGTTGAACTGCCTAGTTGCATGCGTGGGATAGATTTCAAAGCATATGACACGCGTGAGGAATCCTTTAGGAAAATAGAACGTAGTGATCAAATTTTTGAGAATAATTCTTATGAATCGGACCAAGAATTTGATATGGCTAAAGAAGGATTTGAGATGCTTAGGAGTGTATTTGGGTCAGATCATACTAATGAACATTTAGGAGGTCTAGATATAATGGAGAAAAAGCTGGAAACTCCAAGCCCACAAGCCCTACCATCACTTGAGGAACACACATCACCTATAACTTACCCGGAAGAAGTAGAAGAGACTATAGGAACCCCGATTGATAGAGAACCTTTGGACCAAACGCCACTAGAGAATGTAGGTTTAGATGCTTGTTGTCATGACCTCTCTCTTAGTCCTAGGGAAGTTCCTAATTTTGATGAACCGAAGCCTCAACCAAAAACCTTACCCAATGTTCCGTCTTTAGATGTGAATCTTGGAATTGAATTAGGACCCAATCCACCCATCAAAATAGATAGTCCGGGTAGTTGCTTGATAAAGGTGGTAGATTCTAGGCCATGTAGAGTAGAAGCTAATATAGGAGTAACCCATGACCTTACACACTTATATCACCCATTCATGGTTGATAACAAGAAACACTATGGGTTTAAACCGGGTTTATTAGGTCAAGATGGATCCTTAACTAAGAATCTTTTGAAGTTGATAGAAGATGATCCATTTTTAGGAGAGAGATTTGATTCACCCGCTACACCAATAGACTTAGGTAAGGTTATAATGAATAGAGCACACTCCTTTGAGCATATTAATCACCCATCACCCTCTTCTCACGTAGCAAATTTCCACCCTAAGGGTGTGTATTGCTACTATCACCCGCACTTAAACTCAAGTGTAGGGAAAACTTCCCCTTTATCTATTAAATAAGGGTAGAGTCAGGCTCGTGACTCGAACAAAATCAAGCGCTTCTTGGGAGGCAACCCATGTGTATTTGTTTTTCATTTTCATTTGTGTATCGTATATCTTTTATTAATTGTTAATTCTCATGTTTAAATTTGTAAAAATGCTTTATTTTGTTTTTAACCTCGTCTTAATTGCATATAAAGGTATTTTACATAAGGGATAAGTGTAGGGAGGATTACACACGTTTTCAAAAGAAACGTAAACATGAGAATAACAATTAACTAAAAGATATTTATGTTTGTTTGTTCGAGTCAAATGCTTGTATTGAGTCATAATGAATGTTTTGCAGAAATTTTTTCCAGATTCTAAAGATGTAAATTTTCCAAAATTTTTTCCAGAAAATCGCAGACCAGTTTTTGTCAGGATTGCAACCTGACGGCGTCAGGAAGGAGTAAAAATATCTGATTACTTTTTTTTTCTCGTTTTCTGAGCCACTTATAAATTTATGGAATTTTCCAGGTCTTAATTTTCTTAGAAATCCTGTAAACATCCATTTCACAAGCATTATATCCTAGTTTAAATCGAGTCTTATATATACTATTACCGCCGATTTTACGCGAAGGTTTCGTTTGTTTTCTTCAAGTGTGCAGGTTTAGTTTGTCAAGAAGAAGTTACATAAGATTGGAAGGAGCTTTTAACGCAATAATTCTTCTTGAAAAGGATTTAACCACCAATTTACACGGATCCTACCGAGCTAATCAGGGGAGTACTAGTTTCTTTCGTTTTTAATTACCTTCTTTTATCATAACTTTGATACTTTCGGGGAACATTGGGGACAATGTTCAGTTCAAGTGTAGGGAGGGAAAATAAAATGGGAACTTTGAAACTATGCTTATCCTTGACTATTTGTTTTTTCCAATTGTGATTGTGTAATAAACCATGAGAAAATGTCGGTTAGGGTAATTTGGCACCAAATTTAAATTTTTTTATGACATATAGGAGTGGGCCATTAGTCTTAACAAAAGCGTCTAATGGATAGGAAGTTGCATGACTAGCACAAAAACCCTTTACCACCCAAATTCCACCAAATGTGAGGATCGCCCTTAGATTAGTAGGAATTAAAGCATTCATCTTCAATGCTTAGAGTGTGAACCGGTAGTATATTAGATTCTAGAACTTGTTTTGTGATGCATTCCGAGATCGCAAGTGAGGCTACACTTGTGTAGTTAGGAATAACTAAATGATAAGAGGCATTAGGATAACCCTTGTTTGATACCCGTAATATAATTACTTCTTCCATATCGGTTGAGTAATTCCCCCACACCTTTTGCGTTGTACTCATCTTTAGTACACGATACCCCTAGTTAACCCCTCAGAGCCTATCCTTTTCGCGGTTCTCGTGATGTTTCGGTTTTTCCGGAATATCAATGAAGAGCATTGTTTACACCCCACCCCCAAATATACACCCAAATCGCCTTAGCCTACCCCTTATGCACTCACTTTTAGTGCAAATGTTTGTTATCACCCTAAACCCTTAGTTCAATTATCTAGTTGCTTGCATAAGTTGCTAAGTCGAGTAATATCCTTTGTATACAGTTTTGGGATGATTGAGATTCATGGGAAAAGTTAAAGTTTATGAAATGACGGGAATGGAACGTTAAAAATTCAAATTCCCTTTGTTTGCATAATAATGTACCCCAAGTGTTTTGATCTTTTCAAATCGGGTCAAATTAGTGTTAGAATAATAAAAAACTCAAGTGTAGGGATATGCCTATAAATCCCTAGGATTTTGATGTTATCGTAGAGGATGGTAGAGTAAAAGTGTATGTAAAAAAAAAAAAAAAAAAAAAAAAAAAAAAAAAAAAAAAAGAATTTTGAAAAAAAATAGAAAAAGAAAAAAAAAATATATATATATATATAAAGTGTAAAAAAAAAAAAACAAAAAAACATACGGGCTACCATCCTACATCTATCTTTGAATTTATGTTTGTTTATTTTAGTTATCTAGAGTTTAGAGTGTCGAGTCTTGGCTTAGCAACGCCATTCTTCGTATGCATTTAACATAAAGATTTTTGACTTGCCACCACTAAATAGCCTATCCCACCAAACCCTTGTTTCCCTACCGTAAGCCTAACATTACAACCCTTTAAAGACCTCTTTGATAGTCTTTCTTAGGTGCTTACGCCAAAGCGATGGAGGTTTGATCTATTCTCAAGCCTATGGTAATCTATGTACTCGGACCGGTTAATGAGTGTTTATCTTCCATTTCCTATTTGTTATATTTCATAAATACACCCGAGAGAGATTTGAGTATCCAAACACCCCATGTGAGGTGCTAGTATGTAATTTCCGTGCTTGTTATGACTTTTGCGGGGCTTATATGCGTTGTGGACCGTTTTGAATTAATGCTTCATGACCCCTAACTTATAAATTAATTGGTTAAAAGCACATTTGCTTGAGGACAAGCAAATAACAAGTGTAGGGATATTTGATAAGGTTTTAAAAGGTACCATTTTGAGGGGTCGTTTTAGCCCTTATTTGATCACTTTTGTATCCGTTATTGCTTAATATCGTTCCTTTTCACTTTTTAGGTCTCTTGAAGGCAAAATGCTGGAATGGCACTTATTTGGACGAAAAGGCGCGAATATATGAAGAAAATGGCCAAAGTCAAAATCGAGACACTCACAGCTGTTGAAAATAGAAGGCGACGGCGTCAGGTGCTAATTGCGACGCCGTCCGAGGATTTTTGTGACGGTTCAGAACCCAAAACTCGTATTTTCAAGTGACGACGTCTAGTTGTAAAAGAGTAGGCCGTCGCTACTCAGACGGCCTAGATTCAATCCAGACGACGTCAGAATCTGAAGAGGACGGTGTCACGAACCTAAGGTGACGCCGTCGCAAGGTTAACGTGGCCAAGACGAAACCCTAATGACGGCGACACGACGGCGTCACGAAACATAAGGTGACACCGTCGCATATGTAATCTTATATATAGAATCCGAATTTTTCAGTTTTAGAGGGAGTCTTTTGGAGTGAAAACCTAAAACCGAACCTAAGGTGTCTTGTACAGTATTTTAGGGTTTTAAACCCTATCTTACATCAAGATAAGTATTTACTTCATTAATTCAATTATGTCTTTGATTATTTGTGTGTATGTTTGCATGTTCTCCATGTCCGGCTAATTTATTTGTGTGTTTGCTTAGGAAGTATGAAACTTAATTGTTGAATATTGATTGGTTGTTTCTTATCTTAGTTGATCAATGATCTAGTAATGCGATAGATCATTCGTTGTGTACTTAATGCTTGATTCATCTTTGTGAACCTTAGAATATGATTACCTGAGTAGTTGTAGGCTAAATTATCCAAAGAGTGCCTTAGAGTAAGAGTTTATCATCCCTAGTGGGTTTTGTAGACGAGACCCTTTGGTAAGTTCAAAGAGTTAGGGAGAAACGCATACCCTACAACTTTAGACACACAACGCAACTAAGAATAAGGACGTGATAACTCAACTATCAATAGGAGATAATTAAGGAGTAGTACAACCTAAGTAAACACATCTTTAAACTATCATACGAGCACATATTAATTAGACATAGACTCCCACAACCTTAGTTTAGATAATTAGATAATAGTAGAGTAATCGGTAGAAATACCAAAACCCCCCAATCCAATACCCAAGATTCGTACCTTTCCATTTCATAAAATATAAAAATACAAAAAATAATCTTCCTCAACCTTAACCTTAGCGTAGTAACTTCTTACTAGCATTCCTATTCCCCTAGAGAACGATATCAATACCCGTGGCTTACCCTAATTACTACACTACTACGATTAGGTTCACTGCCTAGGGTGTTATAAAACTTGCTCGAAGAAAAGGAAGTTTCCTTGACCCCGAACGACGTGTGTAGCGTTATCACTATTTTCTTGGTAAACGTATTGCTTTCCCGGTTGTTGATTATTATTTAAGTAATAAGTGGGCTAAGTATGGCGTTCAAAAGGTCATGATGAATGCTAAGGGTTTCTTCTTCTTTAAGTTTAATTCAAAGAAAGGTGTTGATGATGTTCTTGAAGACGGCCCGTAGATGATTAGAAATGTTCCTATTATTTTTAAACATTGGACCCTAAACACCAACATTCTTAAAGAGGATTTGACTAATATTCCGGTATGGGTTAAATTCTATGATGTGCCCCTTGCTATGTTTTCTGATGATGACCTCAGCCTCCTAGCCACATTGATTGGTACGCCTAAAATGTTAGATTCTTACACTAGTCAAATGTGCTTGGAATCATAGGGTAGAAGTAGTTTTGCTAGGTGCTTGATTGAAGTTAAGGCGGATCAGGTTCTTAAGGAGTAAATCACTGTTAAGATACCATTACTTGATGGGACAAGTTCTTCAATTGAAAAGATTCAGGTTGAATACGAATGTAAACTACCTCAGTGTGATACGTGTAAGCTTTTTGGTCATACGCTACTTGATTGTCCTAAATCTGTTCCACCTCCTACTCAGCCTAAACAGAGTGTTGATGATTGTTTTCAAACCGTCAATAACAAGAATAAGGGTAGGAATGGTGGTCAAAGTGTTCTAGGTAAGGGAGGTTTTACTAAACCTGGTGTGGGTCCTAAGTTTAGGTATCAACCTAAAGCGCCTCCTCTTGAACCTAAGAAGGTGGATAATACAAAGAAGAAAGCCACTGAAGTGGCTAGTATGAGTGGGACGAAGATTGTTACATCTAATCCTGTTGATGCACTTAATAAGATCGATACTGATGAATGTGGCACTCCTACTGATATAGTGGATTCTGGAAGTACAATGGCAGCCAAGGAAGTTAGGTCTCTTAAGACCGGTAATGTATCACAAGAACCGCTTGTGAGTGATTTAATGGAAGCTAACGAGGTTGGCCCTACCCCAAAAGTTGAGAAAATTGGGAGTTTGAAAAGCTTCTTAATGATGGGAAAGCTACTCTTGTTGATGAGGATGGTAATCCTATTAAAAAGGTTAATTATCAATTTAATAATAAAAAGGATTTTCCGTATACTTCTTATACTAAGAGGGTTAACCCATTCTCTAAGGTAGGAGAGATTGTTGATTCCGATAGTGATGAAGAGGAGGTTGTGAACACTTTTGATGAGTCAATGAACCTTTTTGGTGGTGGTTATGATCGTGAAGATGCTTATGATGACTATGCGGATCAAGTCTACGATCTTCCAGGAAATTTGGATGCTTATTATGACACGTATGGTATCAAGCTCCAAGGCCTTGGTATGAAGTAATTTTTTTTTTCATAGGTGTCTAATGCTATTTTTGAGTAGTGGTTTATTTTCTTGTTTAGAGAATAGGAATTTTCTTGTTATGTAAGCTTTCCGCCAATGTAACAGGCTGAGACATGAGATTCACCCATATCCTTTGTACTTAAACATTTTTTGGAGTAATATATTTACCGGGTCTTTGACCTTTTACCAAAAGAAAGTAATTTGTTATTATGAAGCTCCAACCTTCTACCTTGGGAGGTAGAAGGTATTTATAGTTTTTACAATATCCACCACCTACGGGCTATGGATCAGGTATACAATGGGTAAAGACCCATCCGTCCTCCACGGTGTTACTTAACTAACTACTTAACATAAATAAATGACTAAGACTACGAGCTTTCTAATGCTTACACATACTTGAGGTGACCGAGTCTTTAACTTACTGATTTACTAAATCCTAACAATCTCCTCATAAGGGAGGACACCTCAATTACAACTAGATATTACATTTTGAGTTCTAGCATTCTATTACACGTTCTTTGCTTTGTAGCTCGTAATCCTTGATTCTTCAAAGTCCGCATGCATTGTACTTTCAGTGGAGGTCTTTAACTGATCCACGACTTGCTGATCATTGAGCTTTCTTCAAGATCATCAGCCACAATAAATCTCTGACTCATCCTTTGTTGTATCGCCTTCATGTGATATTTGTGACTTCTGGACCGACATGCTCACACTTTGTTGGATCATGATATTTTGCATCAGAGTTGCAAAAGCATAGCTTGATGGTATCAGAGTATCAGAGCATATAGGTGAACTTATCATGATTCTTTGATTATGAGCTTGAGGTGTGAGCATGCGGTTATGTATTGACTTCTCAACTTTGATTAGCTGCAACCGTTCGATGTTCCTGCGAACAAAAGTTAGCAATAAAACACACGCAAGTGTCTTTGTTCACTTTCGTTGAATAGGGTTGTAAGAAAAATGATTCCACGTTGATCAGTATAAATACTGCCTGTTAGGATTTAGTAAATCCAGTTATTAAAGACTCGGTCACCTCAAGAATATGTAATCGTTAGAAAGCTCGTAGTCGTACATTATTTAGTGTTTAGTAGTATTTAGTTATGTAACACCGTTGAGGACGGACGGGTCTTTACCCACTGTATAGCTGATCCACAGCCCGTAGGTGGCGATTTATGTAAGAACTATAAATACTCTCTACCTCCCAAGGTAGAGATTTAGAGCTCATAATAATACTTTCATTTTCTCTCACTAAGTTTCCAAAACCTCTAACTCTTTCTCTATCTAAAACATCATATTATACGCCTCTTTGTTTATGGTTTGATGTGTTTGTGAAATCCAATATGTTACAAATGGTATCAAGAGCCATGGTTTGATCATCTCTCTTACATATACTTGGATTTCTAGTGGTTTTAGATGGTTTTTAAGGTTGAAAAAGTTTAGTGGTTTTTGCATCATTTGGATCATTTCTAGTGTTAAAGTTTGAATTTTGGGTGTACTTTTGTGTGTAGAATCATTGTATGTGCTTGGGTTTTGATTTGGTAAGCTTGAATCACTGTGGTTGAGCTTGTTTTGGATTGAAAAGTGTGTTTTTGAAGTTTTTCTTGCTAGCGACTTGGTTCTCGTAGTAGTTTTTATCATAGCGACTTGCTTCAGTAAAAGTTAGCCAGTTACAGTGTTAGTTGTTAGCACTTGCGCCTAGCGACTTGTCTATTGAGACAAGCCGATAAATAGTACAAGTTAGTGGATTCTCCACTACGGCTAGCGACTTGGTGAGGTTAGCGACTTGCTTCAGAAATTGTTAGCGAGTTGTAGTGTAAATTGTTAGCGACTTGATACTAGCGACTTGGATCTTAGCGAGTTGTTCGTTAGCAACTTAAAAGTGTCTAGCGACTTGGTGCTTAGCGACTTGGTGTTAGCGACTTGGACCTTAGCGAGTTGCTCTTTAGCGACTTGACTGTATAGCGACTTGGTGCACTAACGACTTGTAACTTAGCGACTTGGTGATTAGCTACTTGGTTCAAGAATTCGTAGCGACTTGGTTGATTTTTTTTTGTAATACGGTTTTCTCATGATTTAGTAAAATCCCGTGAAAGAATCTATTTCCTAGTTTAATCATAGAGTTATAAAATACCGTGTAATCTGTTAACATGTCTACCAATGTACCTACAATTATCTCCACTGTTGCTGAGGATGTTCAAGCAGCTGGTTTAGATACTTGTCCACCTATGCTTGACAGAACTGACTACGACTCTTGGGCTCAACGAATCAGATTGTACTGTCTTGGAAAGGAAAATGGGGTCAACATTCTCAAATAAATTGATGAAGGACCTTATCAGATTGAGACTACAAGAGACTTAATTGATACAACAGCAGATATAACAATGATCTATGGAATAGACAGACCAAAGACGTATGATGAGCTCAATGATAAGGAGAAAAAGAGATTTGATGCTGATATCAGGGCTTCTAACATTATACTTCAGGGTCTTCCAAAAGATATCTACAAGCTTATCAATCACAACACTGAAGCCAAGGCAGTATGGGATAATGTCAAGATGCTTCTCTCAGGTTCTGAATTAACCAAGGAAGACAGAGAATCACAACTGTATGATGAGTTTGAGCACTTCAAAATGAAACCAGATGAGAGTGTCTATGAATAATATGTGAGATTCCATAAGCTTGTGAATGGCATGAGGAACATCAAAATGACCATGCCAAACATTCAGCTAAACTCAAAGTTTGTAAACAACATGAATCCTGAATGGCACAAGTTTGTCACCTCTGTGAAGCTAACCAAAGGATTGAAGAATACAAACTATGAGCAGCTGTATGCCTTCCTTCTTCAGAATGAGAGACATGCCATGTTTGAAAAAAACATTCTTGATCAATTCAAAACCAACCAGGGAGAAACAAGCTCATCAAATGATTCAACAGCTTTTTACACTAATGTTGGAATTACCACCAAAGCTTCTCAAGTCATACCCATATGTAATGGTAATTACAAGCTCATCCCTGATCCAGCATATAAGCCTCCTGACCCAAACACATTCATGGAAAACCTCATCAATCAACTGTCTCTCATGGTTAGTCAAAACATGAACTCTCTCCCACACACCAACAATAACCTCAGAACAACATCCAACCCACACAATCAAGCTACTGTCAGAGATGGGAAGGTCATGGTGCAACCAGTTCAAGAAAGGCAGTATGAACAGGGAAGAGGTGGAGTTGGTAGAGGATATGTGACAAATCAGAATCGTGGAAGGAATCCAAATCAGGGTTAAGCTAAGCTAATTAAGTGCTACAACTATGGTGGTGATGGACACATAGCAAGGAACTGCACTTCTCCAAAACGCCCTCAAAATGCAGAGTACTTCAAAGACAAGATGTTACTTGTACAAGCTCAGGATAATGGAGATGTGTTGGATGAAGAGGAGCTGTTGTTTCTTGCTGAGGGCAATGCCAAGACATATGATGCAGATGTGGATGAGCAGCCAATTCAGGAGATAGGACATAATCATCAGAATGCCTTTCAAGTTGCCGACTGTGATGCATACGGCTCTGACGTTGATGATGAACCTACTGCACAGACTATTTTCATGGCTAGCATTTCTCCAATGGTCTCTCCAAAGGTCCCCTCACCACAGCAAGCTGGTCCATCCAAAGAATTAATCATCTTAGAGGTATTAAAACTATACGATGATGTTGATGAGCAAAAGATACATGACAAAGTACAATCAACTGAAACTTTTGAGTCAGATATTGAAAATATGGGTAATATCAATGTTGTCCCATATGATCAATATGTGAAACAAAGTGAAAGTGAGACTGTACCAAGTGATGCATCTTCTGCAGTCAATGATGACTATGTTTTTGATGAATACACTGCATGTGCCCCTGATGATTCTGTTATCTCTGAACTGAATGCCTATAAAGAACAAGTAGCTATTTATGAACAACGTGCTAAGTTTGAGTTAACCACCCGTGAGCAGGAAATGGATGACCAAATGCGTACAACTATTAGAAAAAGTAATTTTAGAGAAGAAGTATTAAAACAAGAGTTAAACTCCTTATATGAAAAGATTTCTAAAACTGCTAAGCAAAAACAAGAACTTCAAGAAAATGTTAAAATGCTTAAGAAAGAATTCAGTGCTAAGGAATCAAAACTTTTGAATGATTTTTCTAATCTAAAAACCTTGAAAAACAAGCTTGAAAATAAGTTGTACGTACAAGGGAATACCATTCAGACTGCTCACATGATCACTAAGCATAGAGTTCTCAGCGATAAGCATAGTATCCCCATTATAAAGGAATCCAACCCTGAGTATGATAAGATAGCAAAAGCTGCTCAAAATGTAATCTATGATGGCAATGCAATTCTTAAACCTAGACAGAAACCTAGTTGCATTGAGTGCACTGAGGAAGATAGAAAACTAGATGATGCATCTAGGGAGAAAATGAATAAGAAGCTTAACGATCCTGCGTGTAAAGAGAATAACATAACGATAAAACCCCATGATTACACTAAGGAAAATTAGATATCCTTGAACATGTTTAAGCCTCAAACTCAATTAACCCAAGAACAGATCTTTTGGAAGAAAGACATGGATAAGCTAAAAGTTAATGTACTTGCTGAAACAAATACTCCCCTTAGGAAAATGCCTGTAGATAATGTGTATCCTCCAAATACACCAATGCATCTAGTTCTAGATCTATTGCCACTAATAGCAAGACCTTAATCAGCCTGTATGTTGTTTATCAACTATTTGTTGATTTTGAGAAAACATGTAAGAAGAGAATCACACCTACAGGGATAACTGAGGGGGAAAGGGGTTTTGAGCAAACTAAAGAATGTTATTTAACTGAGGTCATGCCTTTCTTTAAACAATTAAAAGGACAATTTGTGAGTCTTCAAAAAGGGATAAATTCTGAAAACAAAACTCAGAACTAAGTGAGAAAATTGATCAGGATGATCATGATAATTTGGTAAAACATATTTCTAAACTAGAAGTTGAACATTTTGATTTACAACTAAAATATCAACATCTTAAAGAAAATGTCAAAACCTCAAATATCAAGACATCCTCAGATGTTCCAGAGTTTGATACAGTTTTTCAGATAAACAAATGTGACGAACAGATTCAAGCTCATTGTAACATGATCAGAAAGTTGAAAGCCCAAATCTCTCAGTTAAAGGGTGAAAAGAACAGTGTGACTAGCTCCCAAATGCCTCCTCCTTTAGATTCTCAGTATTCTCAAACTTTTCATCTTCAAAACTTAGTTAATGCTTTACAAAAAGAAAATGAAAGTTTTCTAGAAGAAAATGAAAAAGTTAAACGACACTTTAAAGAGTTATATGATTTAATAAAAGTCACTCGTGACTAAAACAACAAAAAAATAACGTCTTTATAAAAAGAAATTAAGAATCTGAGGAGCCAGGAAAAAGGGAAACTGCCACTTGTTTTTAATGAGAATGTTGCATCAAAGTCATCCTCAGACTGCAAATATACTGTGACTGTTAAATACATTCCTCCTCATCTTAGGAATAATGAACTTGTGTTTCATAACTATTGTGCTCACCTTAAGGATAGTCTAGAATGTCTCCGTGAGATTGTGGAAGAGGATTTCATAAATAAGCCTCTTGATAGAGAAATTAGGTTTGCTTGCATTCACGCCAAACGATCTCAGGAGCTGCTAGAATGTTTAATTGCAACATGTCCTAAATCCTTAGGTGCGAAAGGTAAAGCTGTGATGCCTTGTTCTATGCCTAGTGCCAAGCATACAAACCATTCTATGCCCAGTTTTAAGAAAGTGAACACTAATGTGCCTTCAAGTAGTTCAAATCCCTGCACGTCTAGTTCAGGAATACAAAAAGTAGATCAACCAACTAATGTTCCCATAATTCCCTCTACAGGAGTAATCAGTGACATTAAAGCAAGCATGTCAAAGCCTCCAGGCAATACCAAGCAAGATAGGACCTCACAAGTTAAGAATGTGCATTGGAAGAAAGTAGAAGACCAACCTAGGAACTTTAAGTTTGTGTTGAATAAAACGAATCGTGTTGATTCTAATGTTAGCTCTAAGCGTACTGTAATTAATGCGAATTCTGCTACTTTTGGCAAAACATGTAATGATGATTGCGTGGTTTCTATTACTAATCTTGAATGTGGTGTGAATGAATTGTCTAATGTTGTTAAATGCCCAGTTAAAACTGTTAATGCTAAAAATCAAGCTAAGAAGGCTAAAAGGCAAAGGCGAAAGAAAGTTAGAAACCTGTGGAAACCCACAGGAAGGAAATTTAGCAATATAGGTTATCAATGGATACCTACTGGTCATAAGGTTAATGAGTTTTGCCCTAAATTTTCTAAGTCAATGCCCACTAGAAAATGGATGCCTACTGGTAGAACTATTCCCTTAAGAAGTGAACATACTTTGAATAGGTCAAATATGGACACTAGCACTGCATTTATTTCTAATGAGTCCATTGTTTCTACTTCTAATGTGGATGTTCCAATCACTGTTACTAACCAAATGGAACCCATTCTTGCATGGGGATCCCAATTATCCAGTTATCCATTCTTGTATGTGTTCAACTGCAGATCGTTCAAATCGTTCTGTAGTACCTGGACTCAGGCTGTTCCAAGCATATGACTGGAGACCGGTCACGGCTCATGAACTTCGTGAGTAAATTCATTGAAACTGTGAGATTCGGAAACGATCATTTTGGTGCTATTATGGGTTATGGAGATTACGTGGTTGGAAATAGTGTGATTTCCAGGGTATATTATGTTAAAGGTATTGGACATAATCTATTTTCTGTCGAACAATTTTGTGACTCAGATTTAGAAGTGGCCTTCAGAAAACATACTTGCTTTGTTAGAGAACTTGATGGTGTGAAACTTCTCAAAGGAACTCGCGGTTCAAACCTATACACCATCTCTATTGAAGATATGATGAAATCTTCACCCATCTGCTTGCTGTCAAAGGCTTCCAAAACTAAGTCATGGCTATGGCACCGTCGTCTCAATCACTTGAACTTTGGTACCATAAACAATCTTTTCAGAAAGGACTTAGTAAGAGTATTACCCAGATTAAAGTATAAAAAGGATCATCTTTGTTCAGCTTGCCAATTGGGAAAAAGCATAAAATATGCCCACAAACCAAAACCCACAAACTCAGTAATGGAAGTTCTTCACACCATTCATATGGATCTGTGCTGACCAATGAGAGTGCAAATAATAAATGGGAAGAAATACATTCTAGTAGTTGTTGATGACTACTCTCGATTTACTTGGGTAAAGTTTTTGAGGACAAAGGATGAAACTCCAGATGTCATCATCAAACTTATCAAACAGCTTCAGGTTCGACTCAACGATATTGTTAGAATTGTTCGAACAGACAATGGCACAGAGTTTGTTAACAAAGACTTAATTCAGTTTTATGAAAGTATTGGAATCAGTCATCAAAGAAGTGTTCCACGAACTCCTCAACAAAACGGTGTAGTTGAAAGACGAAATCGAACTCTTGTGGAAGCTGCAAGAACAATGCTAATTTACTCAAAGGTTCCAATGTTTCTATGGGCTGAAGCCATTGCCACTGCTTGCTACACCCAAAATCGTTCCCTTATTCACACCTCTCATGGAAAAACTCCATATGAACTTGTCCATAAACGAAAACCT